>VBSM01000656.1:1941880-1960524 GCA_008086735.1 Cheirogaleus medius | reverse complement strand
TTAAGTGAAGTATCCCAAGAATGGAAAAATAAGCACCACATGTACTCACCAGGATACTGGTATAAACTGATTAACACCTACGTGGACATATTGGAATAACATTTATTGGGTGTTGGGCACGTGGGGGGGAGGGGATGGGTATATACATACATAAAGAATGCGATGCATACCAACTGGGGGATGGACATGATTGAAGCTCTGACACGAGGGGGGGGGACAAGGGCAATATATGTAACCTTAACATTTGTACCCCCACAGTATGCTGGAAAAAAATAAAATAAAAAACATAAATACATAATGAGTGTGATGTCCACCAACTGTGTGTTGGATGCGCTTGAAGCTTTGACTCGAAGGGGGAGGGGAGCAAGGGAGATACACATAACCTTAACATTTGTACCCCCAGA
Source organism: Cheirogaleus medius (assembly GCA_008086735.1). Lineage (NCBI taxonomy): Eukaryota > Metazoa > Chordata > Mammalia > Primates > Cheirogaleidae > Cheirogaleus > Cheirogaleus medius. The sequence continues at coordinate 1,960,120 of VBSM01000656.1, read as the reverse complement.
ATATGCTGGAAAAAAAAGAAAAAAAAGAAAACATTTCCCCAAAATTATGATGTTGGCACTGGGTTTGTTTTATATGTTTTTTATCATTTTGAGTTAGGTCTTGTCTATGCCTATTTTGTTAAGCGTTCTTATAAAAGTGTGCTGCATTTTGTCAAATGCTTTTTTTTTTGCATCTATTGAGAGGATCATATTGTCTTTGTTTTTCTATTTATGTGTTGAATTACATTTATAGATTTGTCTATGTTGAACCACCTCTGCATCCCTGGTATGAAGCCCACCTGGTCATGATGGATTATTTTTTTGATAAGCACCTGAATTCAGCTTTCTAAGAATTTATTGAGAATTTTTGCATTTGTATTGTTAAGGGATATTGGTCTGTAGTTTTATTTTTTTGTTGAATCCTTTCCTGGTTTTAGTATCAGGGTGATGTTATCTTTGTAAAACGTGTTAGGGAAGAGTCCTTCCTTCTCTATGTTATGAAATAATTTCTGCAGGATAGGCACCAATTTTTTATAGGTTTGGTAAAATTTGGGTGTGAAACTATATGGTCTGGGACTTTTTTTCAGTAATGTATTTGTTGCTTCAATTTAAGTACTTGATATTAGTCAGTTCAGGAATTCTTTTTCTTCCTGATTGAGCCTAGTGAGGCTGTGTGTTTCCAAGAGTTTGTTCACTGCCTCCATGTTTTCAAGTTCATGTGCATAGACATTTTTATAGTATTCATAGATGATATTTCATATTTCTGTAGTATCAGTTGTAATTTCTCCTTTTCATTCCTTATTGAGCTTTTTAGTCCTTTCTTTTCTGATTCTGGTTAATCTAATGAGAGATGTGTTAATTTTGTTTATTTTTGCAAAGAACCAACTTTTTGTTTTATTAATCTTCCATATAGCTTGTTTGTTATTGATTTCATTTAGTTTTGGTCTGAGCTTGGTTATTTATTTTTTTTCCATTGGGTTTGGGTTGGTTTGCTCATCATTTTCCAGATCTTTGAGATGGTTCATTAGATTGTTGATTTGTGATGTTTCTGTCTTTTAGATGTAGCCATTTATGGATATACATTTTCCTCTCATAACTGCTTTAACTGCTTTCCACAGATTTTGATAACTTGTGTCACCTTTATCATTTAGTTCAAAGAGTCTTTTGATTTCCATCTTAGTTTCCTCCTTGGCCCAGTAATCATTCAGCAGAAGATTGTTTATTTTCCATGACTTTGTGTGGAGATGAGTGTTTCTGTGGTAGTTGGTTTCTAATTTTATGCCACTATGGTCTGAGAAGCTGCATGGTATAATTTCTATTATTCTATATTTATTGAGACATGTTTTGTTGCCTAGGATATGTTCAGTGTTAGAGAATGTCCCATGAGCTGATGAGAAAAAAGTATACTCAGTGGTTTGGGGGTAGAATGTTCTGTCAATGTCTGTCAGGTCCATTTGTTTTAGAGTTCTGTTTAAATCCATTATTTCTTTGTTTATTTCCTGTTTGCAGGATCTGTCCTGTTCTGTCTGAAGTGTGTTGAAGTCCCCAGCTATTATGGTGCTGTTGTTTATCATTTTGTTTAGGTCAAGTAGGGTTTGCTTTATGAATCTGGGTGCACCTGAGTTAGGTACATAAATATTTAGAATTGTTATGTCATCTTGTTGAATTGTAGCCTTCAATCATTCAGCAGAAGTTTGTTTCATTTCCATGACCTTATGTAGAGATTAGCATTTCTGTTGGAGTTGATTTCTAATTTTATTCCACTGTGGTCTGAGAAGATATACAGTATAATTTCTACTTTTTTAAAATTTGATGAGACTTGTTTTGTGGTCCAGGATATGATCAATCATAGACAATATTTTTGAGTTTATGAGAAGACTGTATATTTAGTAGTTTTGGGGTAGAATGATCTGTAAATGTCTTTTAGGCCCATTTGTTGTCAAGTCCTATTTAAGTCCATCATTCCATTGTTTATTTTCTGATTGTAGGATCTGTCCCATTCTTTCAGTGTGGTGTTGAAGTCCCAGCTATTATGATGCTGCTGTTTATTATTTTGTTTTTATCAAGTAGTGTTTGCTTTATGAATCTCGGTGCAACCTGTTTTAGGTGTATAAATATTTATAATTATGTCTTCTTGTTGGATCATTCCCTTCACCATTATATAATGACCATCTTTGTCTTTCTTTAGTTTTGCTGACTTAAAGTCTATGTTATCTGATATGAATGGTTTAACAGCTTTCTTTTGGTTTCCATTTGCATGGAATATTGTTTTTCATTGATTCACCCTGAGTCTGAATGAGTCCTTATGGGTTAGATGTGTTTCCTGGAGACAGCAGATACTTGGCTTCTGTATATTTATCCATTCAGCCAGCCTATGTCTCTTTAGTGGGCAGTTCAAGCCATTCACATTTATTCAACAAATTGATAAGTGTGGTAGATTTCTGTGTATCCTGTTAAGTAGAACTTTATTGCTTTGTTTTACCTCTTGAGCCATTGTGGTTTCTGGGCTCTGACCTTTAACTTTTGTGATATTTTACACTGATGGGTGTCTTTTGTGCTGATCCATGTATAATGTAGTTCTGAGTACATCCTGCAGCGCAGGTTCAGTCTTGACAAATTTGCTGAGTGTTTGCTTCTCTGAGAGAGTCTTTAATTCTCCCTTATAAAAGAAACTTATTTTTGTAGGATACAAAATTCTAGTCTGGTCATTATTCAGTTTGAGAAGACTGAGAATGGGTCCCCAATTCCTTCTGGTTTTTAAAGTCTCAGTTGAGAATTCTGCAGTTAGTCTGGTGGGTTTTCCTTTGTAATTTACCTAATGATTTTGCCTTATGTCTCATAGGAGTACCTCTTTCATATTTATTTTGGCCAGTCTAATGACTATGTGTTATGGTGATTGCCTCTTTATGATAAATCTCCCAGGAGTCCATTTTGTTTCTTGTTCCTGGATATCTATATTTCTAGCAAGGCCAGGAAAATTTTTCTCAATTATTCCTTCAAATATGTTTTCCACCCCTTGCATATTTTATTCTTCACATGTCCTCTGTGGTTTCTGAAGGAAATTCCCTGCTAATCTTGCTAAGGATATTTTGTATGTGATGTGTTGCTTCTCTCTCATTGCTTTTAAAATCTTCTATTTGTCTTAGGGTTTTTTTTTTAGACTAGTCAAGTGCAGTAGTGAAGAGGGGGGAAAGTAGTAGAACAAGGAGTTCAATCTGTAACTGACTTTGAACAATCAAGTGAGATAACTCACTACCTTCAGACCAGCCTATTTGTCTTAGGTTTTTGACAGTTTGACTAAAATGTGTCTCAGTATTGTCTCTTTGGGTTTGTCCTACTTTTTGTTTGTTGAGCTTCTTGGATGCATCAATTTATGTGTCATCAAATGTGGGAAGTGTTCAGATTTTATTTCTTCAATTATTCCTTCTGCTACTTTCTCTTTATTCTCTCCCTCTAGTACTGACATTATCTGTATGTTGCTGTGCTTGATGGTGTCCCACAGGTCTCTTAGACTTTGTTCATTTTTAAAATTATTTTCTGATCTTCAGACTGGATAATATCAACTGATGTATCTTAAAGTTCACTGATTCTTTCTTCTTCCTGCTCAAATCTTCTGTGAGCCCTTGTAATGGCTTTTTCATTTCAGTTAGCATACTTTTCAGCTCCAGAATTTCTTTTTAATTTCTTTATATAATTTTAATCTTTTTATAAGTATTCTCATTTTGTTCATACATAGTTTTAAGATAATATTTTTTGACATCTGCCTAGTAAGTCCAATGTTGAGGCTCTCTCAGTGACAGTTTCTGTAAATGTATTTTGTTCTTTTTACTGGTACACACTTTTCTTTTTCTTCATTTATGATTTTTTTGTTGAAATCTGGATATTTTTATATTATAGTATGGTAACTCTGTAAATAATATTTTCTGCATACCCCAGGGTTTTCTGTTTTTTTAAATTATTACAGTCTGTATTAGTCCATTTTCTAGTGAATTTTCCAAACTACTTTTACAGAGGCTGTATTCCTTGTCATGTGTAATCAGTGTAGTCTCTGTTCCTTAGCTCATCTTAAGTTAGTGTCTTGACACTAACCTAAATGCCTGGAACTTAATAAACTAAAACCAAACGTCTCTTCCCATCTTCAGAGACTGGCTCTGTGTTGGGGCCCTCCTTTAGCACTAGCCAGATACACTGAGACTAGTGATCAGTCTGAGGTGAAAGCATAAGATCTTCTTATGTCTTATCTGTGCATGCCTCTTTCTTTGTGCTTGAATTTGGCTTTCTTATTTTTCCCATAAACATGATGCTTTCAAATGTCCTAATTTATTATTGAAATTCTCTCACCATTTGTGTTGCATCATCTGGACTCTTGTTTCATTATCATCCTGTGAGACAAGGAGAACTGGGAGCTGGCGCCTTTTGCTGCTCATGTAGTTGTTATATATATATGTAATAAACTATCGAGGGCTCATTGTTTATTTTCTAAATAAATCATCATCTTTTCTTGACAGTACATTATGCCAATCTATTCAGGAATTGCTGCTTTCAATTTTTTTTTTTTTTGCTATCTTTACCAACAGCAAATCACAAGTATCAAATAGCAGTACATTTCTTTTACCCTGTTTGGCATGGGGACTAGACTTCTGGAGGGTTTTTCCCTGTGTGTGTGCTCTACCCTCCATCTCACAAAAATCTCTAACTAGTTTCTCTCCAGCAATGGAAATATGCAGCAAGACTTCTGTTGCTTTTTAGTCAAGTCTTGGCTTATCATAGGGATAAGGGGTTTTTCTTGGTTTTCCTGGTCTAGCCTTAGTCTTTGGCATGATTTTTGCATCTGAACTGTTGGAGTCAGTCTTTCTCAGTATTAGTGCTCCTCCTCCTTGTGGCAGCCAAACTGTTCCTTGTATATGACAGGTCTTGTATGGGAAAGAGTTCCTTTCTTTTTGCCTTATATTGGTATAAGATCCTGATCTCAAGAGTGTTTACTCTTCCTCCTCCAGGAGCACAGAGGTTTTGTTTCTCCCATTCTCTAGAAATGATGTGTCTTTCCCGTATTGCTGATGTGAGAATATTTCCTACCCCTTCCTCAGAAGAACAGTTATCTTCTACCCTTCTCTCAAAGCTATAGCTCTCCACTTGAATTCTGGGGACAGGAGAGTTTTCTGACTTTCCCAAGTAGCTTAGGGATTTTGCTTTATATGAGAGGAGTTCCCAGGAAGAAGATGCTATTTTGTGCTATACTCATGTGGAATTTAATTATCTCTTGTATGCCTGTACCACAGAGGGTGTGTTCTCTTGAGTCTCCAGCCTTGAAAACTCAGCTCTCTGATGGGCTCAAGAAACATTATCATTTTCTAGATTATCCAGTTTTTTTCTCAATATTAGTTGGAAGCAATGTTATATTGAAGATTTATTTGTTTGTTTTGCCTACTAAACAGACATGAAGCCTCCATTGGAGTGCTTTTAACAGAGGGGTACTGTGATCTGAGTTACCTTTTAAAAGGATAACTGGCTGCTGTATTGAGTACAAGTTGAAGTGAATCAAAAGTAGAATCAGGGAGCCCTGTTAAGACATTATAAAATTACTCATATCTTCTTAATAGTAAGTACATAAAGAAAAATCTAATGAATGGCATAGTTTAAATTATGAGACAGAAGATTATATAGAAATCCTTCAAGAAAGATATAGATTATTGTGCTGGTAAATTCTAAAAGAACCTTCTCATGTGGGATATAATATAAAGGAAATTGAACAATATAGTAGTCAAAATCTTTAAGTGACATTTGCATAGCAAATGTAGAAGGGATCCTCATATTAATTTTTTCATAAAAGCACTTGATAAAATCTGAATTCATAATATTAAAATGAACCTCTGTGGAGGTGATCATGATTGTCTAGTAACTATAATATGTTCCTGTTTCAAGTTTTTTCTATATTCACCTTAGAATACTGTTTCAGTTAATTTGCTTTATGTTGGAAGTGACAACAATAAGAATATTGTTCATACTGGTTTAAAAAACAAACACAAATTATTGGCATACATAACTTAAATTCTAGAGGTAAGTCATACTTTAGGCAAGAGTTGATCGAACAGCTCAATGACAAAGATATCTTATTTTTATTTCTGACTGTTCATTTTTCTTTCCATGATGTTAGTTTTATTCTAAAACTGACTTTTTCTAAGTCTAAAAATGGCTCCCTATAGCTTCTGGGGTTACTAGCTTATTTGTTCATATTTAGTGTGTGAGAGAGAACATCTTTTTATGTACATTCCATTGACATGAGAGAAAATTTCTTAGAAACTCTCAGAAAATATTTTTTCAAATAAAAATAGTTCAGTTTTTTTCATATGTTCATCTTTGATCCAAAAATATCTCCAAAGGGGAGGGACGTACCAATTGGCTTAAGCCAATTAAGATCCTCTTAAAAAAATAGCTGGAGGTGGAGTCAACCCCATCCAATCCTCTTTTTGGGAAATTCAAGTCCTGTTAGTATGAGGAAATAGAAACTGGGGAAGCAACTAAGAAATGATTACCAAAAGTGTCTATAGGAGAAGAGGGACTGAATAGCATCTCCATAATTTTTCTGAAAACTACATCTCTGAGCTGGCTAGCACATAATTTGGAGGCCATACTTTTATTTTTAATGAGGGTTAGCAGGAAGTTATTCTGTATTGCTGATTAGAAGTAGACCTATTTATTTTGGATACCAAAGGAGCAGGTGAGAACATTGATTTTCTCTTATAACATATGAAAGCCTATAAGGAAATTTCTCCTTCCCAATGGAAGAGCACCAGACCTCCCTGAGGAGAAATTATCCTCAATAGCCACACCATATCCAGGCTATCTTCTCTTTATAGACTAGAAAACTATTCCAAATATTTGAAGGTTGTGGGGTAGTGAATTGCTTTCAGAGTATAGGTCAAGATAGGAAAAAATCATTAGGTATATATGAGGAAGAAACAGTGAAGAGTATAGTGAAAAAGTAAAAGAAATAAATTGGTGATGTACTTGGGAAGCCTAGAAAAAATGATGATCTAAAAGCAAGTTCACATCTGTGAACTTTCCTTTTTTGTGTTAATATTTCACTCCATCTTGTCATATACTTTCTGAATGGCAGAACCCCAAAATAGATAAGTGGAAAGAATTAGCTATGCTTAATTCAAACAGCTGAACAGACAACATATCCTTATTACCTATACTAAGATTTATAAGCTAGTGTTTTAGGTCAGAGAGGAATTATCTTTTTACAATTATACACATAAAATATGAATGGATTTGTTTTTCATACAAATTGCTGCATTTGTGGGTTTTTTTCTGTTGTCTTCTTTTTAAAAATTTTTTTTGCTTGGAGAGGTTTGAAGTTAAAAACTTCTGGACCTTATATGCTAGAGAAATTTGTTGATGTCCAGGAATCAAAATGGAAAATTGAATAGGAGGAGAAACAAAAACACCTGGGATCCCTCCATTTTATAAATTTTATGAAGAAGAAATCAGGGAGAAACAGTACTTGTAGTGGAAAATAAATCAAAGGCATATTCCCATCATATCCTCCAATCCAGACCTATAATTCAGCTTGGCAAATAGGATTTATCATGGACTTGTCATTTTCAGAAACTATTTGGCTTGCAACAAAGCTACTATCACATATAGATAGAATAAGAACTGAATATGAAGTGTGACAGGAAATCTCTCCTTTAACTTTCCCAAGTCCCCCAATCCACACCTCAATATATGAAATATCATCTTTATAGATGCATAATTTATGTTGCAAATTTGGGCACAATATACTTATTTCTGATTAGAGAGTGATGCTAGGTACTTTTTTTTTTTTTTTTTTTTTTTTTTTTTTGTATCTGAAACCAGAGCCCAGTTGAAAGGAAGTATTGATTTGGAAAGAGGAATACATATTACAGTTAGTGTTAGAGCTTGTGGGGAGAAGAAAGGAAGAGAAAAGTTTGAGGCAGTGCCACAAGGGACCCTGCTGTGTGCAGTATATAGTAATGGGGCAGACCAAGGAGGGGTATGGGATGCCAGAAAGGGAAGGGGACACTATTCTGATGACCTCACCTTCTCTAATTTCTTGCTCAGAATAAGACTTGCCCATGGATGTTCTTCATCTTTTCCACAACTTCCATTAATCCTCTTTTCAAGGCACTCATGCTTTCTCTTGCCTCCTTGCTTGGCATTAGGAACTAGGTACAGATTACTTCCTTGAAGCCAGCACTGATGACTCTCATTTTCAGGACACTCAAGCTGGCAAAAAAAGAACTTGAGGACACAGATTAATTATAATAATTTAATACAGCCCATTGCATTGAAGACTAAAATTTCTTCCAATAGAAATGCCTTTACTGTATTTAAGTTTACAGGACATTAACTGCTTGAGGTTGGGGCACAGAATATCATGGAGGTCCTTCAGAAATGGTAATAAGTTGCTTGTAGTATTATTACATAAGCTGATAGAAGAGAATTGTGCACCTGGCTTCTCAACGTAATTAATAGCTACTCAGGGTGAGTCCAATGGAAACTTAACCCAAAATAACATGGAAAGAAAAGAAAGAGGGAATCTATAATATTTAAAAAATAATACTTCTTTAATTTCTCTTAGATATAGTTTGTAGTTTTTGTATATAAGTCTTACAGATCTTCAGTCTTATTTACCCCTAAATATTTCATATTTTTGATGCTACTGTAAGTTGTATTATTTATTTCTAATTTTTTTTAAATTGACAAATAATAATTTTATATGATAGCCTGATGGTTTATCCAGCTAGATTGCTACCTAGGTTGTAGGCATTAGCATTCATGAATCCCTTCACTACTGTCCTAGTACCAAGGGTCTAAAATTAAGATTTCTTTTGTAAATGAGGTTTCTGTCTGTGGTTTCCTAAATAGTATTATATATGTTCTTTAACAGATGCATCTATTAAAAAGACATCAATTTGTGGCCAAGACACTGAAGTTAGGCAGTTGGCTGCTTCCTGTAATTATGAGCTAGAGAGAATTTGGTATCTGTTTCAAAGTACAGGGTGTGCAACCCTGAAGAAGTGCCCTGGGAATTCTTTGAAGGGCTCAGGAAAATGATTAGCATGTATCTGAAGTCCCTTCCCCAGAGGAGCTACAAGTTTTTATCTAAATATAGCAGGTCAATTTCTTAATAATAAATGTACACCTACAAGCAGTACTTTTGATAATCTTACTTCCTGCCTAGACTCCAATAATGTCATTTTACATTTTGGTCAATTTTCTATAAACAAGAGGAAAATTGAAATGCGTTGCCTTTAATTTTCAGAGGACCCTCATTTTATACTGTGGCTTAAATCTTTTCTTTCTTTTCTTCCCCTGCAACCTTTCTTTGTTAAGGAACTCTCCTTCTTTGAGCTCTCCCTTTACTGCCCACCCCCCTTCTTCAATAGAAAGCTAAATGAAGATATTTAAAAATGCTAGCTAAAGTGGCAGGAAATGGGTTATCATTGAATGAAGTAACTAATCCAGAGTTGAACAGTCTGGCATTCGAAATCCATGCTACAGTCCACTGTGGGCAATAATATTTAAATCAAATTGTTATCTAAAATAACATGAAGGAAAAATAATTCTAAAATGTATACTGTGAAAAAACTTAAAATTGGTTTTCCAAAGGCATAAGAACACTTTGTTTTCTGCAGCAAAATACTGATTGGCTGTTTTAGCAGCCCCAGAAGCTATGCAATTAGAACAATCTAGGTTAATGTTCTGGTCTGAGTAACTGAAATAGATGAGAAATAGTGCATAGCTATCTTTTTTTTTTTGCTTTGTTTTAATTTCAGTATATTACGGGGGTGCAAATGTTTTGATTACATACATTGCCTTTGCCCTACCTGAGTCAGAGCTACAAGCGTGTCCATCCCCTGGAGGGACGGTGTGCACCACACCCATTAGGTGTGAATATACCCAGCCCCTTCTCCTGCCTCAAAGCTGCCCAACACCCAAAGAATGTTAAGTGCTGTGGCATCTGCCTAGCTCACAGCAACCTCAAATTCCTGGGCTCAAGCGATCCTTCTGCCTCAGCCTGCCGAGTAGCTGGGACTACAGGCATGCGCCACCATGCCCAGCTAATTTTTTCTACTTTTGGTAGAGATAGATCTCGCTCTTGCTCAGACTGGTATCGAACTCCTGAGCTCAAATAATCCGCCTGCCTCCGCCTCCCAGAGTGATAGGATTACAGGTGTGAGCCACGTCCCCTGGCCTGCATAAAACAGCTTAAATATCTGAGATTTCTGAAATGTCAAAAGATTATTGATTTACTCAATAAAAACCTCTCAAGACTTAATATTCAGGCATTCTATAAACAAATAATACAATGCATGTCATCCTAAATAGAGCTATGCCTAAAAAATATGTTTAAAAGCTGTGTATAATTTTTTTTAAAGTGTGATTTTAAAATATTGATGTCTCAGAATGTCAAAGTAAACCTGAATGCTGTCATTTAAATTCAAGACAAAATCTCTGCTCCCAACCTCCCTGTCAAGTGACTTTTTCCCGTTTAGATGGCTGAGTAAAGCACTTCAAACAGGTTGATTTTTTTAATGACTCTTAAGGAAGGCTGGCCACCAGGGCTCACATCTTCACTTTTGTCTTCCTTTAGAGAAGGTGTATTCATATGGTTTCACCAACTGTCTTTGCTGAGCAGGGATTCTAGGGCAATGTGCTCAGTAAGACAGAATTAATAGTACAATCAGCCAGACCAGATAGCCTGATATGGGATCTTATATTTTGATAGGGATATGGTGGGGCAGGGGTGAGGGGAAAGATTTTTCAACCTCTCATCTTCCTTACAGAAAGTGTAAAGGAATGTCAATAGGTGTAGTGTAGTTTATCATTACAAATTAAAAAACAATATGACAAGGTGGTGAGAAATAAAAGCTGACAAGTTTCTCTTATTTTGCAAGTTTGGGGAATGGGGATGTCCAGTGTGGCAGCTAGCAGGGCATCCCATTTATTTCATTCAGAGACTATTCTGTGAATGACAATTTAATGTAATACATTTCACATTCTTACTAGCCTGTATGCAATGTAACCATTCTTCAAGTTTGCTGAAAGCCCTTCAAGAAAATAATAGCTAACATTTGTTGAGTGCTTTCTACATGAAGGTGCTGTGTCAAGTGGAAAATGTTTTATATGCATTATCTCATGAAATCACAACAACAAAATGAGTCAGTTACTATTATTTGACTAATTTTACAGATGAGGAAACTTAGACACAGAAGGGTTTAATTACTTTTAGAGTCACATACAAGTGACTGGCAGAGTTAACATTCAGATTTGAATTGATGCATGGCAGGTTTTTGGGCTCTTACTCGTAAACCATTGCAGAGTACATGTGTAGAATTTCCTTTTCCTGAGTTCCATTTTCATAGGATCCTTGTCTCTGCACAAATCCTTACAGATGTAAACGTTTACAATTAATTAGGAGCCTTGTGTTGACATTACCTTCACTCAGAGGGTTTATTGTGGTAATGGTAATTGCAGAAACTGTAGGAAACTGACATGAAAGTTAATTGGGGCAGATTACATTTTTTTGTTAGGCCTTTCAATCTCATTAATTAGGCATCTGCCTAGGCATAGGATTAGGAATAGAATCTATGTTCCTTCTAGGAGAAACATAGAGACCATCATTTCTTGCCCAATAATTTTTCAGGTGTGAAAAATGAAATCTAGAAAACTTAAGTAACCTACCCAAGGTTGCCCAGCTAGTGAACATCAGGGCTGGGACTAGGATTTAAGTAGTCCCACCTCTCCCCTCCAAAGCTTATAGCCTGATATGCAGCTTTTTCGATTCTATAAATGGGACTCAATTCTGCCTAAGTAAAGATACATCTCTTGGGAATTAATAATTGCCCAATCATTCCAAAATAGACATTGCCTTTCTTCTGCTGGGGATTGCATTCATTGCAATTTTGCATTGGAGCACTGAAGCCATCTTTTGAGTCTCAAGACCAAGTCACTAAAGTACATCTGTTCTCTGTGGAAAGACTACCTCCAGTTTCGAGAACTCTGAAATGGTTGTAGTGATGAAGCTGACCTAGGCAACATACGCTTCTCATGGGGTATAATGTGTGAAAAATCAGGTTAAGTGTTCATGGGTGAATCCATTTGCCTGTTCAGGGAGTAAAATTGGCATGCATCCTTTGAAGGATGTATGATAAAGTGGCAAGTGGAAAGTTATTTCTAAGTTGCTGTCATAGCCCCTACACACTCAAAATGAGTACTTTAAATACACCAACAATATGGCACTATTCTATGATAAAAATCATCTTAGTAGGAGAAGCAAGCCCTATTTTAAAATACACCCTAAATAGTCCATTTACTCCAACAAATGGCAGTTGATTGGGCTGTGCTGTAATTGGGTACAACATTGAAGAGCTGCTTTGCCTATTATTTAAATTTCTAGTGAAGAAATAGCTAGTTCCTTCATCTCTACTTGACTCATTTTTCTTTCAGGGCCACAGATGTGTCTTGGCCCTAGCACAGCTCCAGAGAAGGAAACAAGTGAGTGAGTTTAGGAAAGGCAGCTCTGCTGCAGCACAATTCGCAGTCATGACAACCAATCTGCCTCTGCAAATGGTATAGGCACACCTTCTCTCCAGGCATCTGCTCGGCAGCTCAAGTAACTTAGCTGACAGCAGGGATAATTTACAGACTACAGCCTTGTTCCGTCAGGCTAGATGAATACCCATTCCTTCCTATTCTCCTTGCCCAGATGGCTGTTGGTGGGTGGCTTGAGGTTTCATGGAAGACAAATTTTCCACAGACCGGGGAAGGGGGATGGTTTCAGGATGATTCAAGTGCATTACATTTATTGTACACTTTATTTCTATTAAGATTACATCGTAACATATAATGAAATAATTATACAACTTACCATAATGCAGAATCTAATGCCGCTGCTGATCTGACAGGAGGCAGAGCTCAGGCGGTGATGTGAGTGTTGGGGAGTGGCTGTAAATAAAGATGAAGCTTTGCTCACTAGCCTGTCTGCTGCTCAACTCCTGCTGTGTGGCCCAGTTCCTAACAGTCCATGGACTGGTATTGGTCCATAGCCCATGGATTGGGGATCATAGCCATGGAGGTTTAGTTGATTCTATATCCTAATTATCACTCAAATCTATCCCATCTCCTACATTACTACTGGAACAGTTTCAGGTATTCATTATTTTTTAACATGAATATCAGAATAGTCTCCAAATTACTCTCCTTGCTATTGTTCTGCCCTTTCCAAGCCACCCATCTCATTACTCCAAAATTGAGCTTTATAAAAAATATGATCTAAAATTTCATCTCATTGATTCACTACTTAAAAACCCTTCACTGATACCCTATAATTTTCAGGAAAAAATATGAGCTTTAATTATGATATATAAGGTAGACTGTGATATGGTTCCTGCCTATATCATTAAAATATCAATGATGTTTGATGTGTTATTCTAGATAATTCTTCTCTATTTATCAAGTTATTATAGAAACTAAATGTAACAAAATACATATTTAAAAGTAGTCTATAATTGGGGCATATCAGTGGTGCAGATAGGACTTTCATTCTGAATTACTGAATTCTATTTATTCTCAGAATTTGGCAAAACAGGACAACCTGATTCAGTAATTAATATTCATCAGAAAGTCCACTGTCCTGTGCTCCAGGAACCTGTAGATTATTTAAATCTTGTTTTATAAAAACAAGCCTACCCTCTCAGCTGTGTCTATGGTTTAGACCTGCTATTTCTCAAGTTTTGTTCCTCTTAAGAGTCACTGTGGCTAAGAAGAATAAAGGGTAATTAGAGGATAAATAAGTGTATTACAAAAATATTAGTTGGGTAAGGTTTAATCATGTCTTGTTATAAAGATTATGTTGTGCATTATTGGCTTGAATTACCTAGAAGTAGCAAAGTCTAGAAGGCCCAGAAGATTACTGGAACCTAAGAAAGATGTTGAGTAGGATTGTGCCCTTACAGAAGAGAGAATTTCTGGATGATTTCACAAAGGTAGCTTTTTTGGACCATCTATTCCCCCTTTCGATTGCCCCCCAGCCTTATTATGAATCATTTTTTCCTGTGGTAGACTAAATAAATCGTCAATGTCTTTACTTCACCAAGTAGGTATTGAAGATCTACTTTGTTCTAGGCTCTGGGCTAAAAACTGGGCATATAATGGTGAACCATAGAGTCATGGCAATTATATTCTAGTGTATTTGTGTGGGAGTGTGTGGTGGATGTGGGGGGCTGAGATGAACAGTCAAATAATCACACAATTGTGAATTTTTAATAGTGACAAGTGGTATATGCTTTAAAAAATTGTCAGTGGTACTGAAGAAGGAACAGGTTGGAGAAAAGTAAAAATCAAGAGTGCTGCTTTGAGTTTGTTTCTATTAGATATCCAGGAAGATGCTTTAACTGTGGTTAATACTGTGAGAAGAATGGGCAGTAGGAGACCAAAAGAAAGAAGTGAGTCCAGGTAGGAAGCCGTGAAGATAGCTTAATTAAGAGAGGATGCTTAACTTGAATTAGTGTGGTAGCAAGAGTGATTTGAAAATAACTTTAATTTGACAGTAAAGTTCAAAAGTAACTTTGTTTTTTTGTATTTATATTTATTGATTATAATATCTGTACATTGTTATGGGGTACATGTGGTATTTTATTACATGCATAGAATGTGTTTTGATCAAGTCAGGGTATTTGGAGTATTTGATTTCCTATGTCTTTTATTGTTCTACCATCCCCAGAGGCAATCAGACATTTGACTTGGGGTCTTTGAGATTTCCTACCTTTTCTTCACTTTCATACATGAATAAGAAGCCTTGACAATTTGGCTTGGTGATTGTGTACTATCAGGGATCATTGGTATGTAGCCCTCATAGTGTTTCAGTGTTGAAAAGCCCCCGCCCAGCTATCTAGTCAAACCCTCTATCAGATACCAATGTTAAGGAATCTCTGAAAACAAAATAAAGTGCATGATTCAAAAAAGATAGTTTTCAAGATTAATCTAGCTAGTGAATATGATAAACGCAGTATCCAAGGGGAAAAAGATACCCCCAAAATCTTATGGCAAGTTCCAAGAAAGTAATCGAGTTGGAAATCTTTCTGTATTGCCATTTGTGAGGCACAAGTGAAAAATACTTACTGAGTGATATTGTATGACTTGAAATCCCTTCTTGAATGGTAGATTGGAATTCATCTCCCAGAGCCAGGGAAATCAGGAATTATTAGTATGTTTAAAAGTTCTTAGCTATAAACAGAAATCTAGAATCTGAGGAATTGGAAGAAGCATTTAAAAGATCTTAAAATTCAGCTCCAAACAACTTTAAGAAATCATCAGGTTGAGCTTACTTCTATTAGGTAGGTAGGCAGGCACAGAGGAATCCTGATGATATGAAAGGAATAGGAGCTTTAGAGTCAAATAGACCCAGGTGGAATCCTGAATCCACCACTTATTAGTTATGTATCCTTAGGTGAGTTACTTAATTTTTCTAAACTTCAGTTTTTCTGTGAAGTTGGATTTGAAAATGCTACTAATAAATAGATTATGAGTGTCACATTAAAAAATTCAACATATGCAAAGCAGTATATGATAAATGCTCAATAAATAGTAGCAATAATGTTCATAGAACAGATTTTAAAATAACAGTTTTATTGATATATAATTCACATACAATGTAACTCACCTATTTAAAGCATGCAATCCAATGATTTTTATTATGACAGAATAGAATAAATTTTAAGCACAGTTTGGTAGCAATTAGAGCAGGAAAACCAGGATTAGATGAATATTTTGAATGACTGAATAATCAGTCCTTATTGGGCACACAAAGTAAGTACTCAAATATTGGCAGATTAAATTAGATTGCCATGAAAATTTCTGTGACTGTGCAAGCAAGCATTTACCCTTTTTTTTAATTAAAAAAGTCACTTGCATCTGTCCACTCAAAAGTAGTATATTCAAAAGGAATATGATGAAGTAAATGACTTGTAGCATTGCTAGGTGGTTTTATGGCTTGAGTCCACACACATACACGAGGGATTATGGCCTCTCTCTCTCTCTCTTTCTCTCTCTTGTTCTCACACACACATATCATATACAATATTGGCTTTCTCCTTATTTATATACTTATATATTCTTCTTAAAATGAATTTGAGGCTTAAATAAAAAATAAAAAAACGAATTTGAGGCTTACTCAGGGAATGATAATGAAACTGAATGTTCTCTCTGAATCCTTATGCAAACTACCACTTTTTGATAAAATAGAGGCAGCATGGGGAAGAAAATAAAGGTGAAGGGAGAGAGAGAGAGGGAAATATAGTCCAAATATACTTTATCAGTTGACACCTGCTAAGAAAAGTGTGGCCAGAGGTTTTCCAAAAGAAATTAGACTATATGGAGAGTTTAAAACCTATAAGAACTTTTCAGGTCCAACATCTTAATCTCATGAAAGCTTTTTAGGATCACTAGATGAGAACTTTTATGAGATCATTTTATAAGTGAACTCAGTGTATTTATGCATGTGTATTTTTTTTTGAACAACATCTTGCCTGATCCTTTGCCAAGTCACTTTTCCAGATCACATATCAGCTATTTTTCCACCAGCCAAACTGTAATTTAAATACTTGATAGAAAGGGTCTTGGGAGAAAGCAAGTGAATGTATTTCAAGTTGATAACATTGCCTTTCCACAATTTTCTTATTAGTTCAAATGCCAGTTGTGGAATCACCTCATCAAATCTTTTGACTTTATCAGGCCAATTTAGTGCTTGTAAACACTTCAGTACCCAGGTGTCAACAGCTACACTATTACATTAAGTGTTTAATATTAAACTATCTTTTATATCACATTCAGTAACTCTTTTATGGAAATTTCCGGTGAATATTTATAAATCTTTGATATGAGCTTCAGAATTTTGATCAATAGGTAAAAAATAATCTCTGTTTTCTGTTTAAGAGAATTTTAATATCCGAAGCTGCAGGATGCATTAGCAAGTAGTAGTGTCTATTCAATAGTGACCATTTCATACGTTATCTCCACATGTGTTTTGTTTAATTTTATATATGTATATATAATTTCATTATAAATACTTCATGCATGTTTCATTATATATTAAACTTATACATTATTTCTCAAGGAAAGTTGCCTGCTATGTTGTTCATCCAGATAAATACTAGAAAATATTCTATTAAATAGCCAGATATTTTGCCTACTTGACATCTAACATCTAGATATGTAGAAATGTCAATATACAGGAAAACCTCAGTTAAATAGACTACATGAGAAAGGGTAGTTTCAGTTAATTTAATATTCTGGTGACCCGAGGGTTAGAAAAAACAACAAAAATTTGTTTGTTTTGCTTTTTACTAAGTGAATATTTTTCTAAAGTGTCAATGTCTATTTTATCCCCTTAGTAAATAAGGCCTAGTGACCACTAAATCTTTGTTTGTTAAAGATCAGAGGCTCATTTTCTAGAAACTTTTGTTCAAACAAAGTCTACAACATGATCTTAAATTTTACAATGTGCTTGTTTCTCAAAAAAAGACACATTTACCTAAGCACTTCAGTTAGTGGAGTTCTAATTAATCAAAATTTTATTTTAATTAAGTGTATTGTTCAACTATAGGGAGTAAGAGTATAGATTCTTAATTGGGCTCAATCATTTGCTCTACTTTATCCTAGTAATATGATTTCTATCTTGGCCCTTGCGATCCTCACTTTCTGTTTTCTTATCTATTAAATGAGAATGATAACACTACCTAATCCAGAAAATTGTTTTGAGAATTAAATAGGTCATTACATGTAAAATAATTAAGACAATATTGGTACAGAGTAAATAGTCTATAAAAGTTGGCTGTTATTATTGTTCTAGCTGTTAGCCATGGTGTGGACTTAAATGTAACTTTAGGATTATAAGCGTAGGTGAAGAATTATTTACTCATTTTTTATAACTAATCCCTTAGGATTTTTCATACTACTTCATATAGTACCTCCTGAACTTTCTGGTAGACAGAAAAAAAAATTGATTTCCTTCTCCTTCATTCCTTCTTCCAGATACTGTGAATGATAAACTTTTAAGGACGAGAACACCTGTTTGTGCCAGGAAACTCAGCATTAGGCTTAAGAAAAATAATTTCTTTGCAATAGAACTAGTACAAGGATAATCAGGTTCAGGAGAAAAGAGGTGTTTGGCGTGAGAGGTTATAGAGAAAAAGGAGGATCTTTTTTTTTTTTTTTTTAAATTTTTTTTTT
>VBSM01000656.1:1918210-1941780 GCA_008086735.1 Cheirogaleus medius | reverse complement strand
ATAGATTCTTGTTATTAGGCCTTTATCAGTGGTGAAAAGAGCAAATATTTTCTTTGAGCATGACATATGTGCATAGGTCGAGGCCAGCTTTGAGCATAGGTAGAACAAACATCTGTCTATGTGGTACAATGTTGAGAGTAGACCAAAAAAAAAAAAGTTCTCATCTGGCTCACCCATCCCTTATCCACAAAATCATGCTCTAGTGTTTCATTTTCCCCACCCTATAATTCTATACAAGCACTCCATTATTCGAGAAAAGTTATTTAACTATTGTTTGTTTATTAATCTATACTACTCACTATCTTATAGGAGAACAGAGTCCAGAAGAGATGAAGCACTGGATGGGAAAACTTTAATGAAGGAGCTATGTATAGTGGGATTCAGAGGGGAAAAGAATTAGCACTTTTTGGCTGTTTACTATGGCTCAGGTATATTTCATGGGTTTTATATCATGAATAGCATTATACAACCCTAAAAATAGGTGGTATTATCTCCACACTGCAATGAAGTTGAGATTTGGAAATGTCAAGTGAATTGTTCAAGACTACATTGGCATGAAGTGTCAGAGAGGAGAGTTGAACCTAAGATAATCTGAGATTTTTCTACATCTAAATTTGGAGGAGAAGTGTGTGAGACCATTGCAGGTGAGTAAATGAGGAAAATAATGGAATGGAGATAAGCCCCAAAGGAAAAGATCTCCAACAGTTTTATATCTGTAGCTGTAATACCATTAGAATGAGTTTATCATTGTTATTCAATGTGAATATATAAGACAAAGAATAGGCAGAATATTAGAGAGTCTAGTCCATTAAACTAACATTCATTTAGTTTCTACTATGTGTTAGGTACTGTGCTTAGAGCTAAGAATAAAGAGATCAAACAAATTCAGTCCCTGCCTTCAAGAAGTTCACTTTTATTATGACAGAAGATTGTTTTGTGATTAGTAGGGGAAATAAGAATGTGGTTCTCAAACTGGACCATGGAACAATATTATAAAGTGAATACAAAATCACAGGCTAAATGTAGGAAAATTTTGAGCATCACTTTTACCAGGTACCAAATACTTTAAAATAATTTGTTAATTCTTATGAGCTGATATAAAAATATAATAATATGGACCATTTGCATGGCATTTTTAAAGCTTTATTGAAGTAAAATTAATATTATTGAAAGTGTACACGTTTTGATACAAATATACATCCGTGAAATTTTTTACCACAATCAAAGTAACAAGTATATCCATCATCCACCAAAGTTTTCTTGTATCCTTTCTACCCTAAGTTCCCTCCCTAGGCAAACATTCTTTTTGTAACTATAGGTTAATTTGCATTTTTCTAAAATTTTACATATGTGGAATCACAGATTATGTACACTTTTTGGCTTAGCTTCTTTCACTAATTATTTTGAGATTCTTCAATGTTGTGTATATTGATAGTTCATTTATTTTTATTGATGAATATTCCATTTATGCATATACAAAAAATTATTTATCCAATCACCTGTTGATGGACATTTGGCTTGTTTCTAGTCTTTGGGTATTACACACAAAGCTGCTATGACCATTCATGTATGTGGACATTCATGTGTGTGGACATACACTTTAATTTTTCTTGTGTAAAAACCTATGAGTAGAATGGTTGAATGATATAGGTTTTACTTTTTAGGAGTTTTAGCTTTTTAGGAAACTACCAAACTTTTACCCAAAGTAGTTGTACCATTTCATATTCTCACCAGCAGTATATGAGAGTTCTAGCTCCTCCACATTCTCAAAACAGTAAGGGCACACTTTTCTCTTTTTGCTGTTCTAATAGGTGAGTATTAAAATCTCATTGTGATTTTGATTTGCATATCTTCAATGGCTAATATGTTTGAGCATTTTTTCATGTGCTTATTATAGCTTTTGGTGACAGGCCTGTTCAAATATTTTTTCATTATTTATCAGATTGTTAATTTTCTTATTGAATTTTGATTACATGATCCAAAATATTAATATATTTGATAGCATGAATTATATATTTGATCAAATGAATATTTGATGAATATTCATATAATTGATAACAAATATTTTGGATACATATTTGTTATCATTTATATGAATTGAAAATGTTCCTCCAAGTTCTTGGCTTGTCATTTCTTTCTATTGCCTGGGAACATAATTTCCTAATTTTGATAAAGTCTAATTCATCAATGTTATTTTATGGATAATGTTTTTATTGTTGTATCTAAGATACTATTACCTGCCTAATCCAAGGGCATGAAGGTTTAAGCCTATGTTTTCTTTTATGAAGTTTATAGCTTTAGCACTTAGTTAATCCTATGATCATTTTAAGTTAATTTTTGTTTAGGATGCATTGTATTGAGATTTCTTTTTTGTGTTCTTTCTTTTTTTGCATATGGATGTTTAAATATTCCAGTGCAATTTTTTTAAAAACTACCCTTTGTCCACTGACCTGCCTTTGAGTCTTTGTCAAAAATAAATTAACCATATATATCTATATATCTATTTCTGTACTTAATTTTATTCCATTGGTACAGTGATTCTATTTTTATGCCAATACCACACAATCTTTACTGTTGTAGATTTATAAAATGTCTTGAAATAGAATAGTGTAATTCCTTCAATTTTGTTTTCAAATAGGTTTGCTTATTCTATATCTTTCACATTTTCATATAAAGTTTAGAATTAGCTTATGTGAAAAATTTGCTGGGATTTTGATTGGGATTGCATTGAATTTATATTTGATATGTTGATTGGAAGAGAATTGACATTTTAAAAATATTAAGTCTT
Source organism: Cheirogaleus medius (assembly GCA_008086735.1). NCBI lineage: Eukaryota > Metazoa > Chordata > Mammalia > Primates > Cheirogaleidae > Cheirogaleus > Cheirogaleus medius. Next base: position 1,938,992 of record VBSM01000656.1, on the reverse strand, counting down.
CTAATACATAAACATAGTATATTTCTACATTTATTCAGCTCTTTAGTTTATCTCAGTAATGTTTTGTACTTTTAAGCATATAAGAATTACAAATCTTTTGCCTAATTATTTCATATATTTAAATGTTACCATAAGTGGTATGTTTTATATTTCAATTTCCTACTTTTTATTTCTAGTATATGGAAATACAGTTGATTTTTATATTGATTCCGTATCCTGCAAACTTACTAAGCTCACTTACTACTTCTAGTACTAATAGTTGTAGAACATATAGGTTTTCTACATTGACAATCCCATTGTATGAGAATAAGAACAATTTTAATTCTTCCTCTCTAATCTGAATGTTTTTAGTTTCTTTTTCTTGCCTCACTGCACTGCCTAGAACATTTAGTACAATATTTAATAGAAATGGTATAAGCAGACACATTTGCTTTATGTCTAATCTTAGAGGAATAGCATTTTGTTTTTCATCAATGAACATGAGAAATGTTAGCTATAGATTTTTCATAGATGATCTTTATGATGTTGAGAAAGTTCCCTTCTATTCCTAGTTTTGTTGCAAGATTTTTATCAGGAGTAGATGTTGGATTTTGGCAAATGTTTTTTCTGCATATATCGAGATGATCATATTTTTTAATATATTAATATAGTGAATTATGTTAATTTTTTAATGTTAAAGCAACCTGCTATTGCTGGACTAAACTTCACCGGACTATGATATAGCATTCTTTTTAGATATGGTTGATGTTATTTACTAAAATTTTGTTAATAATTTTTGCATATACAGTAAAAATATGGTATAAGAAACAATTTTTGCATCTATATTCATGAAGATTATTAGTCTGTAGTTTTCTTGTAATATTTTTTGTGTGGTTTTAGTATTACGTTAATGCTGGCTTCACAGGATAAGTTGGGAGATATTTTCTCTTTTTCAATTTCCTGGAAGAATTTTTGCAGAATTGGTATTACTTCTTTCTTAAATATTTGGTAGAATTCACCAGTAAAGTCACATAAGGCCTGGGATTTGTTTAGTCAAATCTTTAACTATAAATTCAATTTCTGTTAATAGATATGAGGATATTCAGGGGTTTTTTTTGTTATTTGTTTTTTGTTTTTTTGAGACAGAGTCTCACTCTGTTGCCCCGGCTAGAGTGCCATGGCGTCAGCCTCGCTCACAGCAACCTCAAACTCCTGGGCTCAGGCGATCCTTCTGCCTCAGCCTCCCAAGTAGCTGGGACTACAGGCATGCACCACCATGCCCGGCTAATTTTTTCTATATTTTAGTTGGCCAATTAATTTCTTTCTATTTTTTAGTAGAGATGGGGTCTTGCTCTTGCTCAGGCTGGTTTTGAACTCCTGAGCTCAAACGATCCGCCCACCTCGGCCTCCCAGAGTGCTAGGATTACAGGCGTGAGCCACCGCGCCCGGCCGATATTCAGGTTTTATATTTTTTTCTCAGTGACCTTTGGTAGCTTACATCTTTCAAGGGATTGATCCATTTAATCTGAGTTTTTAAATTTATTATTATAAAGTTTGTGATAATATTTTTCTATTTTAATATCTGGAAACAGTATAGTTGTGTCACCTTTATCATTATTGATATTGCTATTTTGTGAGTATTTTCTGATTATTTGGCTAGATGTTAATCAGTTTTATTGATCTCAGTAATACTGACTTTGGTTTCATTGATTTTCTCTATATCTGTTTTCTCCTTCATTTATTTCTAATCTTTATTATTTATTTTTTTCTATTTTCTTTAGGTTTAATTTGTTCTTTTTTTAGGTTTAAAATAGAAGCCAATGTAATTTATTTGAGAGCTTTCTTTTCTAATATGTGTATTTAATGCTATAAATTTTCCTCTGAATATTGTTTTGTCTTTTATAGAATATTGATATTTTATACAAATATTGCTTTGCCATTGGTTGGAGATCTACAAAGGTGCTTCTCAAACTGAATGCGTATGATAGTATTCCACAGGGAATACAAAACCCTAGGCTGAATATCAGAAATATTTTTAAACTTCAATGTTATTAATGACAAATAATTTAAAATAATATTTTTTAAAATTATAATAAACTGACATAGAATGGTATAGTATGAAACACTTTCATTATTTTTTATAAGGTAAAATGCTTGATTTCAAGAAATTTTATACTGATGGGAAGCCACCTTGCTCTTATTTATCCAGACTCTTTGGAGGTTTAGGTTTACTCTTTACTGACAGAAATACTTTATCAGAAATTTGTGATAAACACTAATCTATATGATAAAGTTATACACAAAGGCCAATAGAGGAAGCATGCATGGAACAATCAGGGAAGACTTCACAGGGCAATAATATGGTATGTATATTGGAGGATTAATAAAAGTTCATGGAGGATAAGTGAGGGGGGTAGTAATACAAATGTGCACTTTATTGAAAAAGCTTTCAGAGATAGAATTTTCATCACATTGGGAGATTACCAAATCCCATGGAGAATTTGGGTGTATAGGGCTGATGAAGATTAAGGCTGATGAGGCAGAATAATCCCTGCTCTAAGCACAGGAATATGGAGTATTTAACAGAACCCACAGGAGAAAAATGTGGTATCTGCTTAAGAAATCATTGCTGAAATTCTTTACTTAAACCTCCTGCCTCAGGACTTACACATGGCTTCTTATGTGTGAAGCATCACATCGTGTCTGATCTTTTGGATAGTACTGAATTTGACTGAAGTGGTCCTGACTATAAAAGACCAAGAATAGAAAAATATGATAAAAAGGTCACAAATACTATAATATATAGTATTTATATTTATAACTTTAATAAAAAACACTGATATCCATTTCATTAGTATATTTTTTAGAAGATTCTCTGAGTTCAAGATTGGTAGATTTTTTTTAATACACACACACAAACACACATATACACATGCACATATATTAAAGATTGTCTAAAATTTCCCCTCATAAACCAAGAAAAAAGCAGCACTTGTATGTGGTAACACATGAGTGTATTTGAAAAGGTAGGTGGCTGATAAAAATTTGAGCTGGCAGTACCATTTTCTTAAACTTTGAACTAGACTGAGGAATAATGCTAAAAGAAAAACCTTGTAATTACCTTGTAATGGTAATTTATTGAGAGGGAAAGAGTATTTAGGCTAAGCTTTTAAATTAGTTACAGAGGTAGGGCTAAGAAATAAAAGAGAACATGGGTCAGGAATAGTGGGTGATTTAACAGATTGTCTCATGGATTTTTTTTTTCAATTTTACAAATCAGCTTTCTGGAAAATGGAAGAGATCCAATCCTTTTACCCCAAGGCTTTAAAGGCAAGTTTAGGAATTGAAACTTGATGTAATAGATGTTATTTTAATGGATTATGGTCTATGAAGTTTCTAAAGTTTGAGCAGCTATATAAAATGAAAAGATTCAGCAGTAAAGCTTTTTTTTCTTTTTTTTTGTCCTGATGGCTGAATATTGAAAGAGCTTTTGAGTTTACCTCAGTGCTTCAGTCCCTGCTCTGTTAGCATTAGCTAGTGTTGTGTTAGAATAGCTTTGGGTTTCCTTCACCAGGTCTCCGTTGGGACATGTATCCAAATCATCTCTATGCATTGCAAATTATCCAACAATGACAAGAAGTGACACTGTTGTGATTCCTATTTTATTATGTTATTAAGTATGAAGTGTCCGATTTCCTTAAGTACTAAGTTTGACAGTTGGTATCTCTGACATTTCACTTTGACACTCTTGTTTTATTTATATTGTGAAGGTACATCCTCAGCCTTTCAAATGCACATTTTGGCAAGTGATTATCTTCCAAATTTTTTGAGCAATTTTTGTGAAACCATGCATAAGTTAAAAAATCATGTTATTTTTAAATATGAGTTCCATTGTGGAACCAATGCAGTGCAGACAGCTTGAAATAATCAAGAAAGTGTTTGGGAAAGATGTGGCTAATGAACACATAGTATGTCGGTGGTTTGAGAAGTTCTGTTCTGGTGATTTTTAAAATTTTTTTTTTATTTCAGGATATTATGGGAGTACAAATGTTTAGGTTACGTATATTGTCCTTGCCCCCGAGTCAGAGCTTCAAGTGTGTCCATCCCCCAGACAGTGTGCATCACACCCACTAGGTGTGTATATAACCATTCCCTACTCCTCTCCTCCCATCTGCCCAACACCTGATGAATGTTATTACTATATGTGAATTTAAGTGTTGATCAGTTAATACAAATTTGATGTTGAATACATGTGGTGCTTGTTTTTCCGTTCTTGTGAGACTTTACTTAGTAGAATGGGCTCCAGCTCTATCCAAACTAACACAAGAAGTGCTAGATCACCATTGTTTTTTGTGGCTCAGTAGTACTCCATGGTATACATATTACTACATTTTATTAATCCACTCATGTACTGATAGGCACTTGGGTTGTTTACACATCTTTACAATTGTGAATTGCACTGCTATAAACATTCTAGTGTAGATGTCTTGTTTTTTCTTTTATTTCATTATATTATGGGAGTACAGATATTGTTAGGGTTACATATATTGCCCCTGCCAAAAGTCTTTTTTGTAGAATGTCTTTTGTTCTTTGGGGTAGATGTCCAGTAATGGGATTGCTGGATCAAATGGTAGTTCTACTTGTAGCTCTTTGAGGTATCTCCATACTGCTTTCCATAGAGGTTGTATTAGTTTGCAGTCCCACCAGCAGCATATGAAGGTTCCTATCTCTCTGCATCCATGCCAACATTTATTGTTTTGGGACTTTTTGATAAAGGCCATTCTCATTGGAGATAAGTGATCATCTAATTGTGGTTTTGATTTGTATTTCCCTGATAATTAGAGATTTTGAGCATTTTTTCATATGATTGTTGGCCATTAGTCTGTCTTCTTTTGAAAAGTTTCTGTTCATGTCCTTTGTCCACTTTTTGATAGGGTTGTTTGATTTTTTTTCTTGCTGATTTTCCTGAGTTCTATATAGATTCTAGTTATCAGCCCTTTATCAGATGTGTAGCTTGCAAAAATTTTCTCCCATTCTGTAGGTTGTCTGTTTGCTCTCGTGATAGTTATCTTGGCTGTGAAGAAGCTTTTTAATTTGATCGGGTCTCATTTATTTTTCTTGTTGCTGTGATTGCCTTTGGGGTCTTCTTCATAAATACTTTCCCTAGGCAAATGACTATAAGAGTTTCTCCAACATTTTCTTCTAGAATCCTTATAGTTTCATGCCTTAGGTTTAAGTCTTTTATCCACCGTGAGTTGATTTTTGTGAGAGGTGAGAGGTGTGGATCCTGGTTCAGTCTTCTACATGTGGCTATCCAGTTTTCCCAGCACCATTTATTGAATAAGGATTCTTTTCCCCAGTGTATGTTTTTGTCTGCTTTGTCAAAGATTAGATGGCTATATGAGGATGGTTTTATATCTTAGTTCTCATTTCTTTTCCATTGGCCTATGTGTCTGTTCTTGTGCCAGTAGCATGCTGTTTTAGTTAATATAGCCTTGTAGTATAGTTTGAAGTTTGGTAAATTGATGCCTCCCAATTTGTTCTTTTTGCTTAAGATTGCTTTTGCTATACGGGGTCTTCTCTGGTTCCATATGAAGCATAGAATTATTTTGTCTAGATCTATGAAAAATGATGTTGGTGTTTTGATAGGGATTGCACTGAATCTATAGATCACTTTAGGTAATATAGACATTTTAACAATGTTGATTTTGCCAACCCACGAGCATGGTATGGTCTTCCACCTGTTTACATCCTCTGCTATTTCCTTCTTCAGTTTCATAGTTCTCCCTGTAGAGGTCTTTTACCTCCTTAGTTAAATATATTCCTAGATACTTTATTTTCTTTGTTGCTATTGTAAAAGGTATTGAGTATTTGATTTGGTTCTCAGTTTGACTATTGATGGCATATAGGAATACTACTGATTTCTGTACATTGATTTTGTAACCTGAGACCTTGATGACTTTGTTCTGGTGATTTTAATCTTGAAAATGAGCCATGTGGACAACCTGAGATCAAGGTGGATAATGATGAAATGAAAGCTATAGTGGAAGTGAATCCATTTCAACCTATGTGTGAATTGACAGCAAGGGTTGATGTTACTACTCCAACAATATTGGGCGATTTGAAACATATCATCAAGGTAAAGAATCTGGATAGATGGGTACTACATGAATTAAATCAGCATCAGAAGAGAAATCATCTTGAAGCTTGACTTTCTTTGCTGTCACAACATAAAGGTGAACCATGAAAATTGGATTCTGAATTGCAAGTGTTCAGCATAATGGTTGCATAAAGATGAAGTACCCAGACAATGTCCAAAACCAAATATCCATCAAAAAATGCTAATGGTATCTGTTTGGTAAGGCAGCGCTGGTATTATCTATTACAGCTTCAAGAAGCCTGGTCAAAGACTGCAACAGATGTCAACTGCAATCAGTTGCACAAAATGATGAGGACGCTTGCTATTAAGCAGCTGAGATTGGTCAATAGAGGCAGGCCAATCTTCTTGCAAGACAATACTTGAACACATGTCACACAATGGTGCTCCAACTTCAGAAGCTAGACTTGGAAATTCTCTGTCATCTACTGTATTCACCAGACCTTGCACCAACTGACTATCACTTCTTTCAGGCTTTGGACCACTTCTGGGGAAAAATATCCAATTCTCAACAAGCTGTGGGAAACGCCTTTTGCGATTTCATTCCCATTTGTTATCCAGGCTTGTTAACTGATGGCATAAACAAGCTACCATTAAGATGTAATCATATCTGAGGAACTCTTTTTAAGTATATTGTTTCTAGAGTACAGTTTCAGATATAACTGAATTCTTTCTTCTGTTCATATGCTTTTGTTTACTTTGTGTTTTGCTTTTATATTTTGAGGAGAAAATGTACTGTTGGTGTGAAGTTCCTTTTACTATGCTATCTTATGATGTTGGAAGGAGGCTTTATTGCTTTGTCTAGAGCACAGTAAAGTTCTATCTTATACCTGAAAAACAATAGAAAAAAATTGCTACTCATACACATTCAGGCTCTGAGAGTCAGCCAGAATTTAACAAGAAATATATGACCATCAGGACAACCCATGGGTTTTTTTCAAGACAAAGAGGGTCACTCATTCTCAACCTCTTTTGAAGGGGGAAAAGAAAATAATTCATTTGGTCAGTTTTGCACATGAAGGAGAAAACTTTCTGCCAACTCAATCACTTTAGCATAAGAAATGACTCTTTTTTTGAAATATTAATTACTCTTTTTTTATTTCTGCATATTTGTGGGTACAAATGTTTAGGTTATGTATGTTGCCCTTGGCCCTCCCCCTAGTCAGCGCTTCAAGTGTGTCCATCCTCCAGATGGTGCGCATCACACTCATTATGTATGTATATACCCATCCCCTCCTAGCCCCTCCCAGCTGCCTGACGCCTGATATATGTTATTCCTATATGTCCACTTAGGTGTTATTCAGTGAAACCAATTTGATGGTGAGTACATGTGGTGCTTATTTTTCCATTCTTGGAATACTTTACTTAGTAGAATGGGCTCCAGCTCTATCCAGAAAAATACAAGAGGTGCTATATCACCATTGTTTCTTATAGCTTAATAAATAGTACTCCATGGTATACATATACTACATTTTATTAATCCACTCATGAATTGATGGGCACTTGGGTTGTTTCCACATCTTTACAATTGTGAATTGTGCTGCTATAAACATTCGAGTGCAGATGTCTTTTTTATAGAATGTCTTTTGTTCTTTTGGGTAGATGCCCAGTAATGGGATTGCTAGATCAAATGGCTCTTGTCACCCATGGATAGCAAATGTCAAATTCAGAAGTAACTGAGTAGAACACTAAGGTCCCTGAGATTGGCATTTCAAGAGAATGCACAGGTCTAGTGGTAGAGAGAGGTGGACAAAAAATAAATAGGAGAAACAATTGGAAGATATACATGAAACATCATGTAGAACAGTCTACTAAAAACAAGGATGCAAAATATAGTAAGGGTTGTTATGGGAGCAAGTTAGGGATATGGGCATCATCCATCACTGTGGATACATGGGGATTGGGTTAATGATTCATTAAAATAGATTTGTAATTTAGAAAACTGTCTTACTTCCTTTTAAATAAAAACATGTATAATAAATGATAGAACAAGGACAGAATGATGTCCCTTCTGTGAACAGAGGTGACCTACTTCGTTGTCCTTTTTTGCCAAATTTAATTCAGGTAAAGAGAACTGAATTTTGTCAGATAATGAGAAATAATTTTTGGTGGGTTCTTAGAAATTATATTTAAAACTTTCTTAGAAACAGCCTTTGAGGAGAGCAAATTGTGCAGGGAAAAATAGAAAAAGACATAAAAATCCAAATTCTAATTTACCTTTTTCTACTAACTAGCTAACACTCTCTTTGCTGACTTCTCAGGCCTCATTTTCCTCATCTGTGAAAAGAAAAATTCTAAGGTAATTTCTCAGTTCCATTTCTATCGTTACATTTTATTGTCCTCCTATGTATATTTATTGAACATGTGCTAATTCTGGAGCCAAATTGCCTAAATTCAAATCTTGCTTGCCATTTATAAGCTGTGTGACCTTGAGTCAAGTTCTAACCTCTCTGTACTTTGGTTTAGTAATCTATAATGCCAGTAACCACTTGACAGAGCTGTTATGAAGGTTACATGAGTTAATGTAGTTAAAGTATTTATTATAGTTTATGACATGCAGTATACTTTTTAAAAGTTTAGTTATTAATATATCCACACTATGTTAAATTTTGCAGTATAAGAATAGATATCAATTCTATCTTCAAGGAATTTGGAATCTATGGGAGGAACTCAGAAAAGCAAACAAAGGAGGATAGAAGTAAACTTACCTGAAAGTTCAGGGAAGGCTTCACAGAGGAGATGACATTTTGAGATAAGCATTAAAGCTTTAGGATTTTGCCAGTGGGGGGGGTGAGGAGAAGATTAAAAGGTGTCCCAGGTTGAGGGGACAGAATAAGAAGAGGCACACAGACTTGCCAGTAAATGGTAGGAAGTTCTAAGGTATATGGTTCATATTCAACCTACACAAGAGAAAGGATTTAATTATCTGATGGATTCATTAGTCACTATCCAATATAGAATACCTCTATGGAATAGTTCCTGTACCCAGTAAGGTCTAGGAACTCTCCCATTTGTCCAGGGACAAATTGATTTCTGATCTGGTCAAAACAGTGAGTTGAGTATGGTTAAGGTCAGAAGATAAAAAGCCTGATAACTGCTATATGAACTTCCACTTTCTATACCATATCCCTTTCGACATGATAAGCATTTAGAGTGTTATGGCCTATCCATTATACACACCCCTCCGGCTAGAGTCCACAGTGTTTTCCACCATACCAGGTACTTTGTTTAGTCCAACCTAGTCAGCTCTGACTAGGGAGAGAAGTGCCTTCATCTTTTTTGTTCAGCCTTATTGAAGTGTAATTGACAAGTAAAAATTGTATATATTCAAAGTGTACATGTGATGTTTCAATATGCACATACATTGTGAAATAATTAGCACAATCAAATTAATTAACAGATCTATCACCTCACATAGTTACCTTATTGTGTGTGTGGTAAGAATACTTAAGATCTGTTCTCTTAGCAACCAAGTATACAATACATTATTATTAACTATAGTCACCATGCTGTACATTAGGTCTCCAGGACTTATTCATCTTATAACTGCACAATTGTACCCCTTCATCAACATAATCCCATTTCCCCCACTCCTTGACCCCTGGTAACCACCATTCTACCCTCCGTTTCTATGAGTTACACTTCTTTAGATTCCACATATAAGTGAGATCATGTGGTAGTAGTCTTCCTGTGTCTGGCTTATTTCATTTAGCATAATTTTGTCCAGGTTCATCCATGTTTTCACGAATGAGAAGTGCCTGATCTTAATAATCGCAACCCACAAGCTGACGGGGGCTAGGATTTGTCTGTAATCTATGTGTCTAACTTTCATTACATAGCACCACAATTCCCCCAATATTTACTCCATGTCCTATAGTAACCAACTCAAATTGACTGAAAATTAGACAATATACAGGAATCATAGTACTGCTGTCCATCACCTTTGTCTTTTTTGCTGTCCGGATACTATGACTTGCCATTTATATCAAACCTCTTCTGACACCAAATATTGACCAAACCACAGCCAGATCTCCCATATTTCTGTGCCTAATGTGCACTCACATGAACCAAGTTCCTTTCCCATAGTCCCTATCCTATCAAGTTGCAGATGTCATCACTTTCTCCAGTGAAAAGGTGCTAAAGTGCCAACTGGCTATGTGGCTTAACTTAGATCATCTGAATTATGATCACGAAAGAGCTAAAGACAGGTTAATCTTTTTTCCCTATGAAATGTTAAAGAAATAGATATAAGTCATATTAAAAGGGATTTTATAGACCAATCATCATTAGAAAGACGTAAATTAAATAAGGATTATACTTACATCTGACAAATCCCAGCAGGTTTTCATGCTTTGCTCTATAGTATCTTTTTAAAATTTTTCTTTTATTTCAGAGTATTATGGGAGTACAAACACTTTGGTTACATAAATTGCCTTTGTGCCACCCGAGTCAGAGTCAGAGCTACAAGCATACCCATCCACCAGACAGCACACACTGCATCTGTTAGATGTGAATTTACTCATCCCTTCCTCCACCCTTCCACCTCCCTGACACCTTATTAATGTTACTTGCTGTATGTGCACATTAGTGTTGATCGATTAGTACCAATTTAATGGTCAGTACATGTTGTGTTTGTTTTTCCATTCTTGTGATACTTCATGTGGAAGAATGGGCTCCAGTTCCATCCAGGATAATACAATAGGTAGTTGACTATTTTTTATGGCTGAGTAATACTCCACGGCACACATATATCACATTTTATTAATCCACTAATGTATTGATGTGTATTTGGGTTGTTTCCAAATCTTTGCAGTTGTGAATTGTGCTACTATAAACATTTGAGTACAGCCTCTATGAAAAGTAGTATGGAGATATCTCAAAGAATGAAAAGTAGAACTACCATTTGATCCAGCAATCCCACTACTAGGTATCTACTCAAAGGAAAAAAAAATCCTATACAGTATCTTTCAATATGACATATGCCAATGACACAGGATAAAATACAGCATAGAGTTATCCAAGGGTCACATGCTTGAATTCTAATACTTATTCCTATTAACTCAATTGATTTTGTAACTTATAGTTTTTGGTACCTATGAAGCAGCTTGCAGCTTAAAAGGGAATTATTTCCCCAATTGGGCTTATTGGTGACCTAACCACCATATATTCTGTGAGAAACAGCTCAAGCCCCAGTATTCTTGCTTATCTGTCTTAGAAGCAAATAAATCTATAAATCATCTGCTAAAAATATCTTGCCTCCCCAATATTTTGGTACATAGTGAGGTCTGTAAAACTTAGCTATTATGCATCTCCTTTAAGTCATTAAAAGTGTTCACAAAAAAAATGTGCTTTTACTAAAATGTCTGTTGCCAGGTGTAAATGATGGGGTCAACATTTATGAGTCTTTACAGCTGAGCTTTCATGTCTTTCCCAAATGATCTCCAAACATGAGTGATGTAATACATTGCATTATGTATCTTAAAGCACTGACATTTTATTTATTGAGTCTTTAAATAGTTTTATATGACTGTATTTATACCCTGGTTCTGAAAATTTAGAAATTTTATAATTCAAAATAATAGTTATAGTGTATAGCCTAAACAACCTGGCAGACCCTGGAATCACTTAACTTTCCAAGCAGATTGAAATTATATTTAAATCCATAACAAATGATAGGTAAACAAGGTGACAGGTATGTTAATTAGTTTGATTTAATCATGCCACATTGTGTGCATGCATGTGTGGGGGTGTATATATATATATCAAACATCATATTGTACTCCATAAATGTATATAATTATGATTTCCAATCAAAAATGTTTTTAAAGTTTATTTTTTATTTGTATATATTCATGGGTACAAGTGCAATTTTGCTACATTGATGTATTGCATTGTGAAGTCAGAGCCTTCAGTGCATCCATCATTGCAGCAATTCACATTGTACCCACCAAGAAATTTACCATAATCCAACCCCCTTTTATCCCCTCAATCCCTCCATGTTTCCATTGTTCATCATTCTCATTTTGCTTCCATGTGTATACATTATTTAGCTCCCACCAATAAGTAAGGATATGCAATATTTGTCTTTTTGTGTCTGAGTTGTTTCACTTAAGGTAATGGATTCCAGTTACATCCATGTTCCTATAAAAGGGATAATTTCATTCTTTTTTGTGGTTGAATAGAATTCCACTGTGTATATATACCACATTTTCTTTATCTAATCCTCCATTGATTGACATTTAGGTTGATTCCATAACTTTGCTATTGTGAATAGTGTTATGATAAACATATGAGTGCAGATATATTTTTATATTAATATATTGATTTCTTTGTCTCTGGGTAGATACCCAGCAGTGGGATTGCTGGATTTTATGGTTCTTTGAGAAATCTCCATTCTCTTTTCCATAGAGGTTGCATTAAATTACATTCCCACCAACAGTGTTTAAACATTCCCTTTGATCTGCATCCTCACCAACAACTGTTATTTTTTTGTCTTTTTAATAATAGGCATTCTGATTAATGTAAGATGATATATCATTGGGGTTTTAATTTTCATTGCTTTGATGATTGGTGACATTGAATATTTTTATATGCCTGTTGACCATTTATTTGTCTTCTATTGAAAATATCTATTAAGGTCCTTAGACAATTTTTAAAAGTGTTATTCATGTTTCACTTTTTGTTATTGTTGAGTTGTTTGAATTCCTTATAAATTCTGAATACTAGTCCCCAATCAAATATATAGTTTGAAAATTTTTGTCCCATTCTATAGGCTGTATGTTCACTCTGTTGATTGTTTCCTTTGCTCTGCAGAATCTTTGTAGTCTAATTAAGTCCCAGTTGTCTAGTTTTGTTTTTTCTTGCCTGTGCTTTTGAGGTATTCATCATGAATTATTTGCCTAACCCAATGTCCAGAAGAGTTTTCCCTAGATTTTCTTCTAATATTTTTATTGTTTCAGGCCTTACATTTAGTCTTTAATACATCTTGAGTTGATTTTTGTATATGGTGAGAGATAGGGATCCAGTTTCATTCATTTGCGTATGGCTATCCAATTTCCCCAGCACCATTTATTGTAAAGGATATCCTTTCCCCAGTGTATGTTCTTGTTGATTTTGTCAAAGATCAGTTGGCTGTAAATATGTGGCTTTATTTCTGGGTTCTATCATCTGTTCTATGTATCTATGTGTTTATTTTTATACCAGCACTATGCTGTTTTTCATACTATAGCCATGTAGAATAATTTCAAGTCAGGCAATATGATGCCGCTGGATTTTTTTCCCTCAAATTGCTTTAGCTATTCAGTTTCTTTTTTGGTTTCATATGAATGTTAGAATTGTTTTCTTCTAATTCTGTGAAATATGGTGAAATATGATGTTGGTATTTTGATAGGGATTGCATTGAACCTGTAGATTGATTTGGGCAGTGTGGACATTTTAACAATATCAATTCTTTCAATCTATGAGTATGGAATATTTTTCCATTTGTTTGTGTCATCTATGATTTCTTTCAGCAGTGTTTTGTAGTATTCCTTGTAGAAATCTTTTGCTTTCTTGGTTAAATATATTCCTAGGTATTTTAGTTTTTTGTAGCTATTATACAGGGGGTTGCCTTCTTGAATTGAATCTCAGCTATATCATTATCAATATACTGAAATGCTACTGATTTCCATACATTGATTTTGTATCCTAAAATTTTACTGAATTCATTTATCAAATTTAAGAGTTTTTGGTGGAGTCCTTAGGGTTTCCTAGATACAAGCTGATAGCTGATATCACAAACCAACAGATAATCTGACTTCTTCTTTCCCAACTGGGATGCCTTTTATTTTTTCTCTTGCCTAATTGCTCTGGAGATGACTTCTAGTATTATATTGCATAAGAGTGGTAAAAGTGGGCATCCTTGTCCTATTCCAGTACTTAGCAGGAATATTTCAGCTTTTCCCCATTAAGTGTGATGTTGGCTGTGGGTTTATCAATTATGGTCTTTATAATTTTGAGATATATTCCTTCCTTGCCTAGTTTGTTGAGGATTTTAATGGTGCTGAATTTTATTGAATGCTTTTTCTTTGACTAATGAGAGGATCATATGGTTTTTTGTCCTTAATTCTGTTTATGTATCATATGTATTGATTCATGTATGTTAAAACATCCTTGCAGCCCTGAGTGAAACCCAGTTGATTGTGGTGTATTATCCTTTTGATGTGCTGTTGGATTTGAATTGCTGGTATTTTGTTGAGGATTTTTATGTCTATGTTCATCAGGCATATTGATCTATAGTTTACTTTTTATGTTGTATCCTTGTCTGGCTTTGAAATCAAGGTGATTTCGGCCTTGTAGAATGAGGTAGAATTTTCTCCTCCCTAATTTTTTGGAACAATTTCAGGAGGATTGGTATTAGTTCTTTGTATGTTTGGTAGAATTCTACAGTGAATCTGTTTTTGAGCTGTTTTTCTTGGGAGATTTTTTTTTACTGATTAAATCTCACTACTCCTTATTGGTCTGTTCAAGAGTTCTTTTTTTCTTCCTGGTTCAATCTTGGGAGGTTGTATGTTTCCAGGAATTTACTCATTTCCTCTAGGTTTTCTGCTTTTTGAGTGTTCATGGTAGTCTCTGATGATCTTTTCTACTTCTATGATATCAGTTGTAATGTACCCTTTTTCATTTCTGATTCTGTTTATCTGAATCATTTTTCTTCTTTTCTTTGTTATTATAGCTGGTGGTTTATCAATTTTGTTTATATTTTTGAAGAACCAACTTTTTCTTCATTGATCCTTTGTATTATTTTGGTATCTATTTCATTTAGTATTGTTCTGATCTTTGTTATTTCTTTTCTTCTGCTAATTTTGAGTTTGGTTTGTTCTTGTTTTTCTAGTTCCTGAGGTGAAATCTTAGGTTAGTAATTTGTGATCTGTCTACAATTTTGATGTAGGCAATTGATGCTATAAACTTCCATGTTAGCACTACTTTTTCTGTATCCCATAGGTTTTGGTATGTTGTGTTTTCATTTTTATTCATTTTCAAAATATTTTTAAATTTCTATCTTATTTCTTCATTGACCCCCATAAAATCTGTGCATATGGTATAGCAGTAACTTGTTCCAAATTTTTGAAATTGCTTTCACAGCGGAGAATTTTTTCTTGATTGTGTATATAAGTTGTTTGAATAGGACACTTTGGCATTGATTTTAGGTGCCTGTGGTAGTATGATCTTTGTATGATTTTTTTCAGCAGTGGTATCTGAGGTCAGTGGTATCTGCGATTTCCTCAGTGACTTAGGGTATGGCCCACTTCACCACAACCCATTAATTGTGGCTGTGGTGAAATTTTACTCAGAATTTGGACACCAGTTGAGCCAGTCTTTGGGCCTCAGTGTTGGCAGTAGTGGGCTGAGTATGCCTGTTATTAGGTCCCAGAGAAAATAATGCTGGCACCATTGTTAGTGGGTCCTGGAAGACTGATTCTTGGGCTTACAGGTGGCTCTCTCAGAAGCCTGTAGTGGGAACAGTGGGCCAGGTGTGTGGGTAGGTTCTTAGGCCCCTGAGTAGCTTATGTGATGTGTGTAGTGACATTAGCAGTGGTGGAGCCACCAACTGGGACCCAAGTGGTGTGTGTTGGTTTTGCTGTTAGTTATAATAAATTTGCTGGGCTAGGCCCCAGTCTCACAGCTGCCCATAACAAGGCAGTTGGTATTGTCTTAAGTATGCTTAGAAGAGCTTGGTCTCCCCTGTTTCTCCCTGGGAAGGTGATGACTGCAGCTGCCTCATCTCAAACTCATCCAAAGGGTGGGGTGCAGACAAGCATTAAACTCTCAAAATGGTGCTTTGGCCTGTGACTAGAGAGTGTGGGACTCCTCCCAGGAAAGCAGCATGGACAAGAAGCTGTTGAGACTGCAGTCCACTCACATCTTGGTCTCATACAAGCCCATTGCTGTACTGTGGGTATTCTTTTAGATATGTATAGGAGAGCCTAGTTTTCCTTATTGGTCAGACAGTGGCTGCTGCCTCATCAGTCCAAATTTGGCCCAAGGGTGAGGTGAAGCCCAGCTTTAAACTCTCAAAATGGCACCTTAGGCCTGAGACCAGTAAGCATGGGGCCATTCCCAGTCAGGCAGCATGAGCAGGAGGCAGTGGGGAGTGCTGCCCGCTCTCATCTTGTTGAAAGGTGGCGACTATTGTCATAGACATATGTCTGAAAGCCTAGTTTTCCTGTCCCTCCCTGGCTGGAGAGCAACTACAGCCAGGTCAGCCCAAATTTGGCCTGAGGGTAGGGTGCAGCTCAGTGTCAAATTCTCAAAATAGTGCTGGCTGTGGGCCTGAAACCAGGGAGTATAGGGCCCTCTAAGGCAAGTAGCATGGGCAAGAATCTGTGGGGAGTCTTGTCCAGGGTTGTAGGAACCCTCCTACATGTGCATGGGGGTACCTAGTGTCCATTTTCCCTCCTTGGAGCAGTGCAATCTCAGCAAATATGTCTGTAGAGACCTGGTATCTAGGCTTTCAAAATGGCACCCAACTGAAGCTGCTCTGATGTCTGTGGGATTCCATGTGGGTTCCTTTTCTGGAGCAATGTCTCTGTAATCTTTAGGCTACCTCCAGTGCTAGGCCTACATGGGTCAAGAGGTCCTCCCATAGCCAAGATTATAAAATTAATTTCAGAGTGTGGAGCCCTGGGGGGATTCTCTTTTACTGTTTTCCCATATACAGGAGCTTCTCCTGGATCTTCACTGGTCCCTGACTAGGCAAGCTGACTTGAACCTTTTCCATACTTACTTTTGGTTCTTCTTTTCACTTCTCTGGTAAATCTTAGCATTCTTTCCTAGATGATTGGCTCAGAATGTGAGTATCTAATTACTATTCTGGTCCCTTTCTGTGGAGGAGGCACATCATACCTGTGTCTAGTCAGCTATCTTGATGATTTACCCTTAATATTAACAATATTAATATTAATTTTTGAAAAAGAATCTAGAGATCAATTAATGTGGGAAGTTCTTTCATGCATATTCTTTGGTTAAATCACTGGAAGATCTTAGTTCTCTTGTACAAATAGAATAAAACAGGATAAAAGGGAAAACATTGACATCTTCATTTAATTATAGGTCATCAAATATGAAAAGTTTCATTCAATCCCACTTTGCAGATTTAATTTGCACTTTAAGATGAAATGGTCAATCTTACCACCTCTTTCCACTTCAATTCATGTGCATTTATAGTTTCTCTCTCTTTTGTTTTATTGTATTTCCTATTTTCACTTCAAACTCTATGCTTCAGTATGACTGGTTTCTTGCCAGTTCCTCAGACACATTATGCTCACTTGAGCCTCAAGGCCTTAAGCTTCTTAGGGAGGACTTCCCTGGCCTTGAAACTGGGTTAGAACCACCTGTGATTCCTCACGCCTATTTTACTTACTTAATGTCTGTTTTTTCCAGAGCTTAAAGTCCATGAGGTCAGAACTTATATTTAACTTGTTCATTACTGTAGCCTCAGTATGCTTAGTACTTAGCATATAGTTATCAAATTCCTGGTAGAGCTTTCAGGAAGCCCTTCCATGTTAATCTCTCCAAATTCTTAGAAGTTGTAGCAATGCTTTCTTTAGGAGTTATATGCGGTAGGCATTACCTGAATTTCCAGTTGCTTGTAATTGGCTCTGTAGACATCAAATTTTTGCCATAGGAATGCTTTTATCTTCCCAAGTAGATTAGAGGCCCATTGGTGGGTAGAATAGTCTTATTCCTTGATATCACCCATTTTGGCTGTCATCATGCTCTGACTTAGTTGAAAATAAGCACTGTTATATAAAGATACTCAGAAACAAGAATACCTCCAAATATAGAGATAGTCTTGTCTTCTTACCCAAGCTGTGTTGAGTCTTATTCTAGACTGAAATTGGCTTGATTATTTTTCATAAACTAGTGTACATCAAGCATTTGAATTACAAGCAGGTTAAATATGTTTAATTTTAAGAAACAAGCTATAGTTTTATTCATAACATATATACATAGGCACAAGTTAACTTCTTTCAAAATAAATGATGAGAGGTAAACTGCTTTTACATTTGTTGCTTTACAACCATATAGAATATTGTAATCATTAGATTTATTTGCTTCCAAAGGATCAGAAATCAAACTTAAGCCAACCCCATAGGGGGATATTTAAAATGCATTTGGTATCTTATTAAGATTCAAGCATCTGTTACTTTGCTTTGCTACACACACATGAACACACATACACATACACCCTCATTCATCTTGCCTACTCTATGTCTGGCCTTGTTGTAATAATGGTCCCTGAAAAATAGGGAGACTATAGAGTTTATACGCAAATTTTTAGGTTGATTATATTCTATTTTCAGGTAAAAGTGTAAAACATGAGATCTTTCTCACCAACACCTCTTTAGGATCCACTACTCAGCCTAGACTTACATGCCAGTTTTGGTACTTTTCACATAGTGGGTATATGGTAATGTTTTGTTTAATTTAAGAAGTTAGTAATGCTGTGCTGGCCATTAAAATAAATATCTGCAATTGCAGTGTAGTATCCTGGGTCTGGAATTTTAATGAACATTTTTTTGTGGTAATAAATCAGATTAACTGTATAGAGCTATTACATGCTTGTTTTGCTAAAAATATTGTTTTGGTTCTGCCATAATTTCTCCCACTCTTTTCTGGTTGTTTACTTCTGTAAATTAATTTAAATTTGAAAATGACATATGGTTTTGGGTCATGGTCAGATGACTATAACTTCTTAAGTATCTAAGGAATAAAACTTTTATTTTTTTTATTTCAGCATATTATGGGGGTACAAATGTTAAGGTTACATACATTGCTGTTGTCTCCCATCCCCCCTCGAGTCAGAGCTTCAAGTGTGTCCATCCCCCAGACGGTGTGCATCATACTCACTATGTATATGTATATATATATACCCATCCCCTCCTCCCCCTTCTCACCTGCCCAACACCCAACAATGTTTGTTTTTCTTTTTTTCTTAACATTTGGGTTACATTTTATATCTTTGCCTCTCTCTAGCAAGGGTTAGAGGAATTCTCCTTTTCATTTGTTTTAGGCCTAGAAGATTGTTAAGCAAAGAGCAGGCTCTCAATAAAGCAGTGGCTCCCAAACTTCACTGTGTAGGAGTATCACCTGGAGTGTGGGTCAAGAATCTGCATTTTATGAATATATTCCCTCAGTTTATTCTGATGTAGATGCTCCATGGGGCCATCTTTTAAGAAGTATTACAATAGTTGTGACCCCCATAAGATCTTGAAATAAAAATACATAATAAATTAAAAAAGACGTATTACAACAAAATGTGATACTTGGCTGAGGAAAGAGGAAGCCAATTTGAGAACAGCTTGGCAAATCCAAAACAATCTAGGAATTTGATCAATAACAAATTTAGTTGTGTTAAATGGTACAAAAATTCATCAAAAATTAATTCTACTAAAGACAAGTTGAACCAGATAGGACAGTAGATGTTTGAGGACTTACTGTCAACACATTTTCTGTAATAACATAACACAATTTTCTGGTGTTGATGCTTCAGCTATGGTGATACATAAAAGGAGAGGTACATTAATCATTTAAGATATTCAGTAGTCCTTGCTTTCATGCTAGAGCAAAGACTTTGAGCCAGATCAAGACCCACTAAAGAGTCTCCCTAAAATTTACCATATAGGTTGAATTTGTTTGTTTGTTCCAGACCACTTAATCAGGTTTATGGACTAAGAAAGATGACTGAGAGCTGCATCTGGGAACTTTGCAAAGTTTCGACTTGGTTTTAAAAAATGGTAGTGGTGGTGTGGGAGAGGAATCTTGCTGACAACAATTTCATATGTGCGTAATGTAGCTAATTCTAATATGCACTTCTGTATTGGCTAGCCATAGAAATGTGCATTCATTTGGCTTGAATTGTATCTGAGCAAGAGAAGCAATCTTGAAAAAGCTGTTTAAGAACTTTGTCAACATGACCGTGCAATAGTGAATTGTGCTGCCATAAACATATGGGTACAGATGTCTTTATAATAGAGTGACTTATGCTCTTTTGGGTAGATACCCAACAATGCTATTGCTGGGTAAAATGGTATTTCTATTTCTAGCTGTTTGAGGTATCTCCAAATTGTTTTCCACAAAGGCTGCAGTAATTTGGAGTCCCACCAGCAGTGTAAGAGACTTCCTGTCTCTCCACATCTTCGCCAGCATTTGTTGTTTTGGGATTTCTTGATATAGGCCATTCTCACTGGGGTTAGGTGGTATCTCATTGTGGTTTTGATTTGCATTTCTCTGATGATTAGAGATGATGAGCATTTTTTTATATGTTTGCTTGCTGTTATTCTGTCTTCTTTGGAGAAGTTTCTGTTCATTTCCATTGCCCATTTCTTGATGGGATTGTTTGATTTTTTCTTGTGAATTCTTTTAAGTTCTAGATAGATTCTTGTTATTAGGCCTTTATCAGTGGTGAAGAGAGCAAATATTTTCTCCCACTCTGTGGGATGTCTATTTGCTCTACTGATAGTTTCCTTTGCTGTGCAGAAGCTTTTTAATTTGATCAGATCCCATTTGTTTATTTTTGATGCAGCAGAGAAGGCCTTGGGGGTCTTCCTCAAAATTCTTTGCCTAGACGAATGTCTGATAGGGTTTTCCCAACGTCTTCTAGGA
>VBSM01000656.1:1892645-1915663 GCA_008086735.1 Cheirogaleus medius | reverse complement strand
TCTTTCTTCTAATATCTTCTAGTAGCTGTCTTTTCTGTAGAGACACTCTGTCTCTCTCCTCTTTTGAAGTAGCTACAAAATCTTTCAACTCTTCAAAAGTTTTTGATAGTATTATTTACTGAGTGTTTTCTTTGTCAAAAGCACTGTGTTAAATGCTTTACATTAATTAATTAATATAATTCTCAACCCTATGAAATTTAAACTATTGTCATCCCTTTCTATGCATGAGAAAACTGAGGCATCACATTTGGTAATCTACTGGAGGTCACACAGATGGGTACTGATAGGTAAATTCAAACTCAGTTTTGCCTGACTTCAAACAAAACACCTTCTACTGCTTTCAGGTTTTATATTCTTAGACACAAATGTATAGATTGATAGAGAAGAAATTCCTCAGGAAAAACAGACACACATACCCCCTAACATACTCCTCAATTACTCATGCAGCTATTTGGAGGATGTCAAGATGCTTGAAACTCTAAAACATCTGGCACTGAAGCCAACAGGAAATGAGGATGGTAAGAAAAAACACAATTTGGATCATTGAGTGGGTTTATGTTGCCCCCACAGCATTATGTACTCTTTAATTTTGTCGACTGTTTTTCTATTTCCAAAATTATTGAACAGTTGGTACATATTTGCCTAATACGGGCTTCTCATGAAGAATTAATAATTTTTGCCAACATATGTCAGCAGAAATCAAGTCTTGTTCCTAGTTAGTATGGGAACCTAGTACATCAAACACTTAGCAGACATAGGCAAAAAAAAAAGTACAAGGAAATATCAAATACCATTATATTATATTGGGAAAAAAATAGAGTCCTAGTAAGAAATGAGGCACAAGAGGCTCCAACAATTTCTCCCCAAAGGAACCATATATTCTTAAAATGCCATTCAATTCCTTAGAGTTGTCCTTTACTCTGAGTTAACTTATCTACTTTCGATAGAATAGAGGTATTCTGGTAATAAAGGCTGCATGAAATAAATTTCTGTTAATTGCATACTATTTCCTCATAAATATCTATATAAAACTATTTGTTTATCTGAAGCCAACATAAAAATATATATCACACAGTAAAACGAGTAAAAATTAAATCTTGGTTTAAGGAAGCAACTATAATTTCCATATATATTTTGGTACTCCAGTGACTTTTAATTACATTTTGTCAATTATGAATATTTGATTAATCTAAATGGCTGCTTGTTCCCAGTGTTGGAATTCCTAAAATGCTTGACCTCAAATGTAGTTTGTGGAAATTCCCTCATCTAGAGGCATACACAATGCCTCCTAAAGTCCAATGACCACATTCACCTTCACAAGTACAAGCTTTTCTATTATGGCCATTGTTTTGTTGTAGAGTCCATAGTTACATTTAATAACCAAGGATACTCCTTTATCATGATTATAAGCCTAAAATGAAATATGCTTCTTTTCAATGAGACCTCATAATTTCCAACTCTATCCCTAAGAATAAGGTTGCATAAAAATAAGATTATCATGAAACAAAGAAATACAAATATGAGGTGTTTTGAAGAGTTGCTTCTCTGTAGAGGGCTTTTGTATGAAGTAAAATCATATTGCCTTATATAGGCAGATACCCACTTCTCAAATAAGAAAGACTGTCCCTACCCTATAGATTAATAGCTAAATCCTTTTCAAAAATTGTGTTTGATAGCTGAAAATTGGGGAGACAAAGGAAAGGCAATTTATTTTATTTTATGTTTTTTCATTTTTAATTTTTTTAATTTCAGCATATTATGGGGGTACAAATGTTTAAGTTACATATATTGCCCTTGCACCACCAGAGTCAGAGTTTCAAGCGTGTTCACACCTCAGACAGTGTGCACTGCACCCATTAGATGTGAAGATATACAACCCCTCCTACCCTTTCCCACCTGCCTGACACCCGATGAATGTTACTACTATGTGCACTTAAGTGTTGGTCAGTTAATACAAATTTGATGGTGAGTACATGTGGTGCTTGTTTTTCAATTCTTGTGATACCTCACTTAGTAAATTGAACTCCAGCTGTAACCAGGATAATATAAGAGGTACTAGATCACCATTGTTATTTTTGTGGCTGAGTAGACCTCCATGGTATACATATACACATTTTATTAATCAACTCATGTATCAATGGGCACTCGGGTTGTTTACACATCTTTGCAACTGTGAATTATGCTGCTATAAACATTCGAGTGCAGATGTCTTTTTTATAAAATGTCTTTTGTTCCTTTGGATAGATGTACAATAATGGGATTGCTGTGCCAAATGGTAGTTCTACTTGTAGCTCTTTGAGGTATCTCCATATTGCTTTCCATAGAGGTTGTACTAGTTTGCAGTCCCGCCAGCAGTGTAGGAGTGTTCCTATCTCTCTGCATTCATGCCAACATTTATTGTTTTGGGCATTTGGGGTAAAGGCCATTCTTACCGGAGATAAGTGATATCTCATTGTGGTTTTGATTTGCATTTCCCTGATGATTAGAGATGTTAAGTATTTTGTCATATGTTTCTTGGCGATTAGTCTATCTTCTTTTGAAAAGTCTCTGTTCATGTCCTTTGCCCACTTTTTGATAGGGTTGTTTGATTTTTTATTTCTGATTTTCCAGAGTTCTATATAGATTCTAGTTATTAGCTCTTTATCAGATGTGTAGCATTTGAATAATTTCTCCTATTCTGTAGGTTGTCTGTTTGCTCTTGTGATAGTTTACTTGGCTGTGCAAAAGCTTTTTAATTTGATCAGATCACATTTATATTTTTGTTGTTGCTGTGATTGCTTTTGGGGTCTTCTTCATAAATTCTTTGCCTAGGCCAATGACTATAAGAGTTTTTCCAACATTTTTTCTAGAATCCTTATAGTTTTGTGCCTTAGGTTTAAGTTTATTATCCACTGTGAGTTGATTTTTGGGAAAGGTGCGGATCCTGTTTCAGTCTTCTACATGTGGCTATCCAATTTTCTGAGCACCATTTATTTAATAAGGATTCTTTTCCCCAGTGTATGTTTTTGTCTGCTTTGTCAAAGATTAGATGGCTGTTTGAGGATGGTTTTATATCTGGGTTCTCAGTTCTGTTCCATTGGTCTATGTCTCTGTTCTTGAGCCATTACCATGTTGTTTTGGTTACTATAGTCTTGTAGTATAGCGTGAAGTCTGGTAAATTGATCCCTCCCAATTTGTTCTTTTTGCCTAAGATTGCTTTTGCTATGCAGGGTCTTCTCCGGTTTCATACGAAGCATATACTTATTTTTCCTATATCTGCAAATAATGATGTTGGTATTTTAATAGGGATTGCATTGAATCTTTAGATCACTTTCAGTAGTATACTTCAAGCACTATGTTGAATAAATGTGGTGATAGAGGGTAACCTTGTCTTTTTCCAGTTTTAAGCGGAATGCTTTCAATTTTTCCGCATTCAGTATGATGTCGGCTGTGCATTTGTCATGTATGGCTTGTATCATTTTTAGCTAAGTCCCATCTATGTCTATTTTATTAAGCATTCTTATCACAAACAGTGCTGAATTATGCCAAATGCTTTTTCTGCGTCTATTTGAGAATCATATGGTCTTTGGTTTTACTTCTATTTATATGGTGAATTACATTTATAGATTTGTGTATGTTGAATCATCCCCATATCTCTGGTATGAAGCACAGTTGGTCATGATAGATTATTTTTTTGAGAAGCACCTGGATTCGGTTTGCTAGGATTTTGTTGAGAATTTTTGCATCTATATTCATAAAGGATGTTGGTCTGTAGTTTTCTTTTTTTTCTTGCATGGAAAGGCAGTATAAATCTGTGTCTAAATATTGTCAGATAACTGATTTATATAGTAAAAAATAAATTGGGCTCATAGACCCTTAAAGCTGGAAAGGACCTTTGAAATCAGTTTACTTTTTCTTTAATTTATAGGTGAAGAAAATGAAGGCCATAAAAGAGAAATGGCCTAAGGCCACCAGCTAAACAGTGGTAGAACCAGCACTTAAATGGGATTGGCTTTGTATACACCAGACAACCCACTGATAGACTAAATTTCAATCCTTAGTTGAAATATCAAGTATACTTGAGGATTGGGAAGATGCTCCAACTACAGAAAACTCACATTATTGGCTTTATTTTAAGAAAAATTCCATGAGCTAGAGGGCACTGAGATTTATTCTGTATTGTGCTCAGGGAGAATGAATTAGAATTCAGTAGAAGTGATTTAAGTGGTAGGTTTTCATTTCACAGTTGATCACAGCAAAGACAGAGACCATTTGGTGCCTTTTTCAATTTCTGCCAAAAGTTACTTCGTGTCTCAAATACTGATTCTTTCATTGATGTGCAGACAGAACTTAGCCCCCAAGGAAGCCCGTGGAATTGGTTGAATGCCAGAGCTGGTTTATTTCTTTGGTGAAATTGAACTGTTCTTATATTTTTAAATGGCACTTTATTTCATTTTTTTTCTAAAATCAGTTTGTTCCTAATGGATGAATTGATGAAACTTGGGTTTTATATAATTCTGTTCCTACACTCTATATAGTCCTTTTTTATTCTTTGGCATTTAATTCCTAAATGCCAATTTAGGAAATAGATTTAAAATTCCCTAAAATTAGTGAACTGGGAAGATTTCTACATGGCATGGAATATAAGGAAAATCATGTTATGAGAAGAGTTGCCCTTTGATTTCCCTCTTTTCTAATCTCAAGCATGAAAACATCAGTAAAAATCAGTCTAGACAAAAATCTCCATCAAAACCTTAGACCTCAGCTCTCTCTTCAGATCCTTTTCAAAATACTGTAAATAGGTACAATTGAATGTACACTGGAGCAGAGAGGAAGGACAGCAAAGACATAACAGCTAGGCATATAAAAAGAAAGGTTATTCATCTTAAGAGTATGACCATTCTGGTACATTTTAGATATTGAATTTTTGTGATCTTTTTTGATAAATACCTTTTAGAGAATGAATAATTCCCTAAATTCGTTTTAAAATCATTCCGCAATTAGAAACTTGAATCAAGTGATGTGACAGCTCACTTTAAATTAGAACGAAAACCATGTATTATTGATGTTCCCTGAACCAAAATATACTGGACTATCTATGGATTTTCTAAGTGAGTTTCATCAGGTTTAAAATAAGGTAATTGACGATTTCATAATTCATTGAGAAAATGAAACAAAAAACAAAGGTCAGGCTGGGAATACATCAAATCGTCTATATAGTTCATTTGGGGTTAGGCTTTAGAGTTGATTCAAAATCTCATATTTCTATCATCAACCTATCTGGTTATGCAATTAAGGAGTCCAGAATAGAACAGTGTTCACATACAAAAAATAGACTTGTAATCCATAATCTACTCATGCTGTGGTTTGTTAGCTGGTACCCATTCCCAATAAGTTAATGGGGAGCCCAGAGACTATCATGTCTGCATATTAGCAAATCATAAAAGTGACTTAGGCAAATACATAGAGACCAACTCCACATTGATGAGGGCACAGAGCTGAGACTTAGTCTAAAAAAAGAAATTACATTAAACAAAACCAAATTAAATTGCACTTGGTTTAGAGATGTAAAAACAATGTCATACATTGCTGCTAATCTCACCAATCCTTTTGTTATGTATTACAGCATTTGGTTAACTACAGAATAGTATACTATTTGTCAGTGTGGCCTTGAGAATACTTTTGCTTTGCTCAACCTTGTAAAGAGAAAAATTCATGCAATTTTCTATATAATTTAAAATTTTTTCTATATAATTTATGACATAAAATAAACCTTTTCACCTTAAATATCAAAATAATCAAAGTCAACGAAATTTATCTGATTTTGTGAAGATGTTGCTTGCATAGAAAACATTCTTGTAGAGGTTTAGAAAACCATCAGTCTTAAAGCTATTATGATCCATTCAAGCCAATCTTAAAGAATATTCATCTTATAAAAACACCTGCAATGCACTTTGGGAATTTTTTTATGTTCAAGAGTATGCTTCAATATGAGGTGATTAAATAGTATTTCATCAAAGCAAAATAGAAAATCCAGAAAATTTAAAAAGAGGTATTGATGCCATGGATGACTACATTTGATCCAAAAATGCAATTATAGCACCCATTCATTGAAGCATAATTTTGATTCAAATGCTTCTTTCAAAACTCTCTTCAAATGTAAATTAGCATGGCCATTATGGAAAACAGTATGGGGGTTCCTCAAAAAATTAAAAATAGAAATGCCATATGATCCAGCAATCCCACTGCTGGGTATGCACTCCCATGTTTATTGCAGCACTATTCGCAATAGCCAAGATACAGAATCAACCTGAGTGTCCATCAATGGATGAGTGAATAAAGAAATTTTGGTATATATACACAATGGAATACTATTCATCTATACAAAAGAACAGAATTTTGTCATTTGTGACAACATGGATGAACCTGGAGAACATTGCAGTAAGTGAAATAAGCCAGGCACTGAAAGACAAATGCTGCATGATTCACTAATGTAGATTCCCCATATGATTCACTCATATGGGGCTCTAAAAAAATTGATCACATAGAAGTAGAGAGTGGAATGGCAGTTACCAGAAGCTGGGGGGGTGGTTAGAAGAATAGGGAGATGTTGGTCAAAGGATATGTGGTAACAGTTAGATAGGAGGAATAAATTTCAAGAGATCTGTTGCACAGCAAGGTGACTATACTTAATAATGATATATTCTTGAAAAATGTAAACAGAGTAGATGTTATGTGTTCTTACAAAAATGATAACTATGTGAGGTAATGCCTTTGTTAATTAGCTAGATTTAACCATCCACAATTTATATATACTTTAAAACATGTTGTACATGATAAAAACATACAATGTTATCTGTCAATTTTAAAATAATAATTAAAATACTACCTGCACCCCTCTTCCTCTTGATGTTTCATTTATGAGCTTTGGATTTGTTAAATTTCAGATTAGTATGCTGTTTATTTCCTAACATATAATAAGCACTCAACAAATGTTTGTTGACCTGAATTGCAGTTTAAGGAAATTTTGAAAAAGTTTTGTATGTGAAGCAAATGGGGTTTTAGGAATTTAATTTCTGTGTATAAGTCAAATATGTTGTTGCATTTATATCTGCACAGTAATTGCAAATAACTACTCAATCCAACAAATGAAAATTAACCAGCAAGGTCTTGACAACTCCAAGGATGTGGGAATCAATAATACATTTCAGCACATTGGCAACATTAACACATTTGTAAGCCAGTCCAATCTAAATTGGAGAAAAAAAAAACTTAGGATGTTTATAATTACTATAGAAGGGTATCCTCTGACTTTAAATTAGCAGGAAAAAAATATAATCTTTCATGTTGAATGGACATCTACTACTAAAATAATCCACAGAGTTATATTTGCACCACTAAGATATGAGTAATTGCTCTCAGAAAAAGATTTGACAGCTAAAGGTACCTAATGCCTGTAGGTTGAAATGGTTGAGAGGGAGAAATAATGCATGAACCTAGTTGTATTAGTATAGATTAAGTCTAGCTACCTATAGACAAGACCTAAAATGGAGTAGCTTAAATATGACTTATTTCTCTCTCATGTAAAATAAGTGCTGAGATAGACAGTTAAGGGCTAGTATAGTGTCTCCACTGTCATCACAGAGCCAGGCTTGTCCAGCTTTTTTCAGTTTATTCCTATGATATAGCCTTCATTTTTTATGGCCCAAGATGGCTACTGCTGTTCCAGTCATCATCTTCAGAGTTCAAGCAACAGGATGGAGGAAGAATGGAAGAAAGCCATGTGCTCATTCCTTATAAAGAGATCTCTGGAAGTCCCACATATTAATAACATCTCCACCTTATTCCTCATTGATTGAAACTTATGCTACCCTCAGGTGCCAGGAAAGTTAGAAAATACAGTGTTTTAGTGTGTCCCTCTAACAATCAAGGTTCTATTAATTTCAACATAAGAGAATACATAATTGGTAGCTAATTATCAATCTCTAAGATGCTTACTTTGGGGACAATTAACAAGTTAAAGAAAATCTGGCTTAAGTGAGAACCAATTTGTTCTTTTGCTTTTTGCATCTTTGACGCCATCAACAGTTTTCATAGTTTGGCATCTTTTACTGATCACAAGTACCATACATATTTTATTGACAATACATCTATTAATAATTTTCATATTTCTCAGGGAATGAAACATCACTTAGGGAGAGTTAAATGTATTTCATTTCTATTCTATTATATTGAATTTATTCAATTCTATTTCCTGTAGGGAAGAATTCTTAATAAGGTGCTTTGATATCTTGACTTCTGATATCAACCTTTTTTAACAGATGATTTTTACATATCTGGCCATTCTAGAATATGGCTTCTGGGGATACTATAGTTTTTATTAGAATGTATATGTAAATTATTGGGGAAAATAATCTCCTCTAAATGAGAGAAATGATTATCCCAGCTAGGGGAAGAAAGAGTTGAGAAAATAAAGGGTGTATAACACTTAGCCCTTTTTTAGACATCTACATTCTGTTTTTCTTCACATTTTCCTTCTTTGCTTTCTTCTTTGTCACAGCTACTTTTTCCAGGCTTCTGCAGGGCTTGGCCTTTTCTATTTTAATGCTAAAAGAAATAAGAGCAGTGGAGTGTGATACATGACATATTTGGAAAGGCAGTAAATATTTAATAGATGATATGGTAAATAATGTATATAATTTAGCAAGAAACAATGTAAATATTTCATGGACTGCAGTGCAGCTGTTAGGTTGGAATTAAACCCTGTGAGACTGGAGAAAAGCTGCAGTTCAAAATGTCCTCTTCTGGTAAGAACACTTCCTTCTCTAACATTTCTAGTCTACAACATGAAAGGAGTGGTTGGCACTAAAGGTATATCCACATCTTGGTTATACCCTGATAGGGAGGGGTGATGTGGATAAATCAAAATAGTGAATAATTCAAATGCCAATTGGACTTTGGAGTGAAATTTTGGGTATTTGAGAATTGGCTTACTTTCTTGATTATGTTATCTTAGGATGATATTAAAAAGAAGTTTTTATTCTCCTGTGTATTCATGGACTAAGGAAAGATTAAATGCAAAGGTGGCTGTGCAATCCTCTTTTCTCTCTCTCATTCCTTTGAGAATCAATCAATTGGGAACTAATGTATTAATATCTGTCTAATCTACTTGAAAAATGATGGAAGAACTAAGCAAAATCCAAGAGCAGGGATATCACAAGGTCCAAGTTGAAAATATAGTTGTTTAAATGTTAATAATCTTCTACTGGGTATGTATTATGTCCCCAGCACTGTAGTAGATGCAATAGAAAATATAAACTCTGTGTAAGAAATGTCCTCTTGCCAAGAAAGTTACAATTGGAGAGACAAAGTTAATGCATAAGAAACAATTCAAAACCTGTTAAATACTAAACTGTGTTTTTGATAATAACTCAAATATTGATATGAAATGAATTCAATTCACTACAAAATCATGTTAATTAAGATAGATACTTTCTGCTGCTCTGTACACTTTTTTAGTTGCATCTCATCCCTACACTACATTTCTCCAAAAGTGGTGGTTCTAACATAGTCCAAATATTCCTAAATTTAACCTGGACCTTTCTCCCTCTACATCCTTTGCTATCATTAAATGATTTCACTTCATATTTTTCTGAGGCAATTAAAGGTATTTTCTTTTTAGTCTTAAAATGTCTATGTGTGTCTTCAATTATTTTCTTCTTCCTGCTCCTTTATTATACAGAGAAGTAACTATTTTCTTTTCCAAGGTGAAAATTTCTTACGTAGGGAAGACTATCTCTTCCCATTCCATCAGAAATGTAGCCATTCAATTATCCATTCTTTGTTCTTATCTTCATTCTCTTGTCTTCATTTATTTAATGTTCCTCTGTACATGCCATCAACTTTCCCTATCATGGTGCTAAAATGAGATGATAATGATGATGATGATGATATTTGTCATTTATTGAGCATCCAAGTATAAGCATCATGCTAGGCCCTAGGCTAAGACTCAGCTTCCTTTGGAATTTTGTGTGCTACTTGGTACTGTGGTGTCTTTGCTTCTAGGCCCTCTTAGTGGGCAGAACTAGGGAATATAAAATGTATATACATACACAAATATATCTCTTTCTATAGCTGTCTGTATATATGTTAAAAATGTTGAATTCATACTGATTCCAAACAAATATTACAGGGTTCATTCCAATCTTTCTTGTTTCCTAATTTGTAATTCATAATTCATTCGATGGCAATGAGAAAACTGGCTCTCATTATCCACAATATATTTACTAATTTGCTCAACCCTAGAACACATATACAGTAATTTCAGTATTGCTAACCTTACTCATAGGAAAAATAAACCTAGTTATTAGAGTACAGTGTTTGTTTACTGCTTTGTCTTTAACCTGAGGTTATATTGTCAAACTAATATCTTCAAGAATTACTTGGGTAAGTTACCATCCCCCTGCCTGCCTTTAATGTGATTATGCTTATGTTATTCACTTGACAAACAGCCTCATTTGTTTCTGTTTATATTTTATTTCTGAGCCTCTCTCCCATCCTTGTAAATGTACATAGGTGTATATGCATTCTTTGTGTTTCATGTATTTGTTTATTTTTGACTATGTGAAACATTCACATGATTCCAAAATTAAAACCATCCAGGAAGACATACTCAGAGAAGTCTTACTCCCACCCCAATCCCTTCTAAATCATTCCCATATGCATCCATTCTATCTTGTTCTTATTCACCCCTTGTAAATGGACAATCTCTTTAGTTTCTGATTTATTTTCCTGTTTTTCTTTTTATAAAATATTGTCATATATGTGTATAAAGTATTCTGTTATATTCCTGTATTCATTACACAAAAGTAGCATGTAGCATGCCATACATACTCTTTGCACTTTGAATTTTTTGTTTAACAATATATCCTGGAGGAAACTTCATATTGGTTCATAGATTCTTCTTCAATTTGTTTTGCAGTTGCATAGTACCTCATTGTGTGGATGCATTATAGTGTATTCAACCACTCTCTTAAGTGAGGACATTTAGGATATTTTCATATTATGCATTTTAAAAAATATTGCAGAAAATAACCTTGTGTATTTTTGTATTGTTGAAAGTATATTTTCAGAATAAATTCCTAGAATTTGGACTAATGATTTGAACGATAAACACATGTATATTTTTGTTAGATATTCTCCAATTTCCCTTCATTACAGTTGCAGCAATTTGTATTCCCACCAGAATGTGGAGCTGTATGTATGAGGGCTTATTTCCCCACATCGTCACTAACAGAATGAGCTGTTATTCATATTTTGACTTATTTTTTAAATTTTTAAGTATTATGGGTATATAACAGTTGTATATATTTATAGGGCACATGTGATGTTTTGATACAGGCATACAATATGAATTAATCAAATCAGGGTAATTGGGGTATCCATCACCTTAGGAATTTATAATTTCTTTGTGTTAGGAACATTTCAATTCCACTTTTTTTGTTATTTTAAAGCATACTATAATTTATTGTTGATTGTAGTCACTTTGTTGTGCTATCAAATATTATTCATTTTGTCTAACTAGCCCTTTTGTACCCGTTAACCATCCCCACTTTATCCCCCACTCCCTGCTACCCTTCCCAGCATTTGCTAATAGTAATTCTACTCTCTGTCTCCATGATATCAATTGTTTTGAATATTTGGCTCCCACATATGAGTACGAACACAAGGGATTTGTCTTTGATTGGCTTAATTCACTGAACATAATATTCTCCAGTTTCGTTCATGTTCTTGCAAACAGCAGGATTTAATTCATTTTTGTGGCTAGATAATATCCCATTGTGTATATGTACCACAATTTTTTCATCTGTTCATCCATTGATGGGCACTTAGGTTAATTCCAAGTCTTGGATATTGTGAATAGTGCTACAATAAACATGGGGGTGAAGATATCTTTTTGATATACAGAATTCCCCTCCGTTGGATATATACCCAGCAGTGGGATTGCTGGCCATATAGTAGGACTAATCTTACTTTTTTGAGGAACCTCCATATTGTTCTCCATAGTGGTTGCACTAATTTACATTCCCACCAACAGTGTACGAGTGTCCCCCTTTCTCCACATCCTCGCCAGTATTCGTTATTGCCTGTTTTTGGATAAAAGCCATTTTAACTGGAGTGAGATAATATCACTGTAGTTTTGATTTGCATTTATCTGATGACTAATGATACGGAGCATTTTTTCATTTACCTTTGGCCATATATCTTCTTTTGAGAAATGTCTATTCAGATCCTTTGTCCATTTTTAAATAGGTCATTTGATTTTTTTTCCTATTCAGTTGTTAATGCTTCTTATATATTCTACTTTTTAATCCCTTGTCACATGGGTAGTATGTAAATATTTTCTCCCATTGTGTGGGTTATCTCTTCAGTTTTTTGATTGTTTCCTTTGCTCTGCAGAAGCTTTTTAACTTAATATGATCCCATTTGTCCAATTTCACTTTGGTTGCCTGTACTTGGGGATATTACTCAAGAAGTCCTTGTTCAGACCAATGTCCTGAAGTATTTCCCCAATGTTTCCTTTTAGTAGTTTCATAATTTCAGGTCTAAGATTTAAGTCCTTGATCCATTTTGATTTGATTTTTGCATATGGTGAGAGATAAAGGTGTAGTTTCATTCTTCTGCGTATGGATATCTAGTTTTCACAACACCATTCATTGAAGAGATTGTCCTTTCTGTAATATATGTTCTTGGCACCTTTGAGGAAGACAAGTTCTATACATATGTGTGGATTTATTTCTGGGTTCTCTGTTTCATTGGTCTATGTGTCTGTTTTTATGCTAATATGATGCTGTTGTGGCTACTACAGCTTTGTAGTATAATTTTAAGTCAGGTAATGTTATTCCTCCAGTTTTGTTCTTTTTGCTCAGGATGGCTATAGCTATTCTGGGTCTTTTGTGGTTCCATATAAATTTTAGAATTTTTTTTTCTATTTCTTTGAAGAAAGTCATTGGTATTTTGACAGGGAGTGCATTTAAATGTGCTTTGGGTTAGTATGGGCATTTTAACAATATTGATTCTTCCAATCAATGAGCATAGAATATCTTTCCATTTTTTTGTGTGTTTTTCAGTTTCTTTCATCAATGTTTTATAGTTTTTATTATAGGGATCTGTTACTTCTTTGGTTAAGTTTATTACTGAGTATTTTATTTTATTTGTAGCTATTGTAAATGGAATTTCTTTCTTGGTTTCTTTTTCATATTGTTTACTATTGGCATATAGAAATGCTACTGATTTTTGTATACTGTAACTGTACTGAGTTCGTTTATCAGTTCTCAAAATTTTTTTTTCTGGAGTCTTTAGGTTTCTATAGATATAAGATCATATGGTATGCAAACAAGGATAATTTGATTTTTTATTTTCCAATTTGGATGCCCTTTATTTCTTTCTCTTGTCTGATTACTCTAGCTTCTCATGCTATGTTCAATAACAATGGTGAAAATGTCCTGTTTCAGATCTTAGAGGAAAGGCTTTCAGTTTTTTCGTATTCAATATGATACTAGCTGTGGGTCTGTCATATATATCTTTTATCATGTTGAGATAAGTTCCTTCTATACCCAGTTTTTTGAGAGTTCTTATTATGAATGTATGTTGAATTTTATTAAATGGTTTTTCAGCATCAGTTGAAATTATCATATTTTTTGTCCTTCATTCTGTTGATATGATATATCACATTGATTTGCATATCTTGAACCATCCTTGCATCCCTTGAATGAGTCCCACTTAATCATGATGAATAATGTCTTTAATGCATTGTTAAATTTGGTTTGCTAGTATTTTGTTGAGGATTTTTGCTTCTATGTTCATCAGAGTTGTTGACCTATAGTTTTCTTTTTTTGTTGTGTCTTTGTCTGGTTTTGGTATTAGGGTTATAAAGTTCTCATAGAATGAGTTTGGGTGTATTTCTTCCTGCTTGATTTTTTGGAATAGTTTAAATAGGATTGGTATTAGTTCTTCTTTGAATGCTTGGAAGAATTCAGCAGTGAAACCATCTGGTACTGGGCTTTTCTTTGTTCGAGACTTTTTATTACTGCTTCTATCACATTACTTGTTATTGGTTTATTTAGGTTTTGGATTTCTTCCTGGTTCAACCTTGATAGGTTGTATGTGTCTAGGAATTTATCCATTTCATCTAGAATTTTCAATTTATTGGCATATAGTTGCTCATAGTGGTCTCTAATGGTCTTTGGATTTCTGCAGGACCAGTAGTAATGTCTCCCTTTTCATTTCTGACTTTATTTACTTGGGTCTTCTCTCTTTTTTTCTTACTTAATCTGTCAAGTGACGTGTCAATTTTGTTTATCTTTTCAAAAAACAAACTCTTAATTCTGTTGATCTTTTATATTTTTTTGTTTCAATTTCATTTCTTTATGCTCTGATTTCTATTATTTCTGTTTTACTCATTTTGGGTTTGGTTTGCCCCTGTTTTTCTAATTCTTTGAGATGCATCATTAGGTTGTTTATTTGAAGTGTTTGTACTTTTTAAATGTATGTACTTAGTGCTGTAAACTTTCTTCTTGTTATTGCTTTTAGCTTATCCCATTGGTTTTGATATGTTTTCTTTTTCATTTGTTTTGAGAAATTTTTTAATTTCCTTCTTAATCTCTTCCTTGACTCACTGGTCATTCAGAAGCATATTGTTTAATTTCTGTGTGTTTGTGTATTTTCCAGTGTTCCTCTTGCTATTGATTTCTAGTTTTATTCCATTGTAGTTAGAGAAAATACTTGGTATGATTTCAATTTTTTTGAATTTTTTGAGACTCGTTTTTTGCCTAACATATGGTCTATCCTTGAGAATGACCCATGAGCCGAGGAGAAGAATATGAATTCTGCAGCTGTAGGATGAAATGTTTTGTAAATATGTATTAGGTCCATTTGGTATATAGTGCAGATTAACTCCAACGTTTGTTGATTTTCTATCTAGATGCATTTTCCAGTGCTGAAAGTGGAGGGTTGAGATCTCCAGTGATTATTGTATTGAAGTCTATCTCTCTCTTTAGCTATGATAATATTTGTTTTATATGTCAGGGTGCTCCAGTATTGGATGCATATATATTTAGAATTATTATATCTACTTGCTAAATTAACACCTTTTTTATTAAATAATGACCATCTTTGTCTCTTCTTACAGTTTTTTTTCTTGAAATATATTTTATCAGATAGAAGTGTAGCTATTCCTGCTCCGTTTTGGTTTTCATTTTCATGCAATATCTTTTTTTCCATCCCTTTATTTTCAGTCTCTGTGTGTCTTTATAGGTGAAGTGTGTTTCTTGCAGACACGATATAGTTGACTCTTGTTTTTTTTATCCATTTAGCCACTCTATGTATTTTGATTGGAGAGTTTAGTCCATTCACATTCAATGTTGTGTTGATATGTATGGACTTCCTACTAATGTATTGTTGGATTTCTGGTTGTTTTGTGGTCTTCTCTCTCCCTTCCTTCCTTCCTTCCTTCCTTCCTTCCTTCCTTCCTTCCTTCCTTCCTTCCTTCCTGTCTTCCTTTGTTAAAAGTGATTTTCTCTGGTAGCATGTTTTAATTTCTTGCTTTTAATTTTTTTATGTATCTGTTGTAGGTTTTTTGATTTGAGGTTACCATGAGGCTTGCAAAAACACATTTTATAACCAATTATTTTAAATATATGACAACTCTGCTTACAAACAAAAAATAAACAAGCAAACAGAAATTCTACACTTTCACTCTATGCCCCCCAATTTTTAACTTTTTATTGGTTCCATCATATCATTTTATAGTATCTGTCTCTCAAAAAGATGATATTGTTGATATGTTTGTCTTTTAGTCTTCTTACATAAGATGTAAGTGGCTTATACACTGCAATTAAAGCAATAGACTATTTTGTATTTGTGTCCTTACTTCTATACTGTTACCAGTGTGTTGTATACCTTCAGAAGAATTCTTATTGTTCATTAACATCCCTTTCTTTCAGATTGAGCAACTCCATTTAGCATTTCATGTAGGATAAGTTGGTATTGATGAAATCCATCTGCTTTTGTTTGTCTGGGAAAGTCTTTAGTTCTCCTTCATGTTTGAAGGATATTTTTGCAGGATATAATATTGTATGGTTAAGTTTTTTTTTCCTTTAGCATTTTGAATATGTCATGCCACGCTTTCTTTTCCTGTAAAGGCTTCCACTGAGAAGTCTGCTGCCGGACGTATTGGAACTCCTTTATATATTATTTTTTCTTTTTTTTTTTTCCTTGCTTCCCTTAGAACCTTTTCTTTATCCATGACCTTTGGGAGCTTGATCACTAAATGCTTTGAGGTTGTCTTCTCTGGGTTAAATCTACTCAGTGTTCAATGACTTTCTTGTACCTGAATATTGATATCTTTCTGTAGGTTTAGAAAGTTCTCTGTTATTATTTCTTTGAACGAACTTTCTACTCCAATCTCTCTACCACCTCTTTAATGTCAATTACTATTAGATTTGTCATCTTCAGGCTATGTTGTAGATCTCAAAGGCATGCTTCATTCTTCTTTATTCTTTTTTCTCTTCTGGCTGCTTCTTTTCTTTCTTTTTCTTTTTTAGTAATTCAGGATATTATGGTGGTACAAGCACTTTGTTTTTGGAAGAAAATGTTGGGAAGACTCTTTTAGACATCAGCCTAGGTAAAGAATTTATGAAGTAGACCCCCTAAAGCAATCACAGCAGCAACAAAAATAAACAAATGGGACCTGATCAAATTAAAAAGCTTCTTCGCAGCCAAGGAAACTGTCATTAGAGTGAACAGACAACCTACAGAATGGGATAAAATATTTTCTTTCTACACATCTGATAAAGGGCTGATAACAAGAATCTACATAGAACTTAAGAAAATCAACAAGAAAAATCTGACTATTTATATTCTAATAGCCTGTCTTCAAGCTCACGAATTCTTTCTTCTGCTTGGTTACTTCTGCTGTTGAGAGACTCTGATGTACTTTCAGTTTGTTAATAGGATATTTGAGCTCCAGAATTGCTCCTTGAAGTTTTTTATTATTTCAATCTTTTTGTTAAATTTCTCTGATAGGCTTCTGGATTTCTTCTCTGTGTTGTTTTGAAGTTCATTTAGCTTCTGGACAGCTATTTTAAATTATTTTTCTGAAGGGTTACATATTTCCATCACTCCAGGATTGATCACTGGTACCTTATTTAGTTCATTTGGTTTGGTCATATTTTCCTGGATGGTCTTGATGCTTGCAGATATTCATAAATATCTGGGCATTGAAGAGTTATATATTTATTTTAGCCTTTACAGTCTGGGCTTGTTCAAACTCATCTTTCTTGAGAAAGCTTTCCAGATATTCAAAGGGAATTGAATCTTATGATCTAAATCTTTGGTCACTGCAGCAGTATCAGCACTGGGAGCACCCTAAGCCAAGTAAATCTCTTGCAGACTCCTTGTGGTACAGCCTTGGTGGACTCGGGAAAGATATGGGAGAATTCCCTAGATTACCAGGCATAGTCTCTTACTTTCTTCATTCACTGTGTGTTGGGCTGCTTGAGTTGTGGGAGTCGTAATATGCGTACTACCTTGTGACTGCCAGGGCCAGGTCACACCTGAAGCTAGCCCAATCTCACCAAAGCCCATGGTGACTGCTTCCTGGCTACCTATGATGTTTATTCAAAGCCCAAGGGCTTTTTAGTCAACAGGTGGTGAATCCTGCCAGGACTGAGTCCTTCACTTCAGGGAAGCATTTTTTTTTTTCCTTCTCATCCAGGGTGGGTCTGGAAATGCTATCCAGGAACAAAGGCCTGGACTTAAAGGCTTCAGGAGTTTGCTTGGTACTTTATTTTACTATTACTAGACTGGTACCCAAGTTGCAAAACAAAGTCCTCTGAACTATTCTATTTCCTTTCCCCAAGTGGAAGAAGACTCTCCCTGAGCTGTATTGCCTGGAATTGAGAAAGGGGTGACATAGGCACTGGCTTTGCCACTGCTACTGGCATCTCACTGGGTCATGTATACCCCAAGTCCACTGGCTTTAAGCCATCACAGCCACAGGAATTGTCCAAAGACTGCAGCCCTGTGGCCTAACTGTCTTTCACATTTAGTCCAGGGCCTTGGCTGCTTTTTCACTGCCAGTGGTGGGGCTAGCCAAAACACAGGTTTAGAGGCAGGGGATTTCCCTCTGGCCAGACTGTCTAACTGCTCCTTCCATGGGCATCGACAGTATTCTGCCCTGTGCTGTGTTCCCCTGTGCCATGGTGGCCCTGAGTTTCTGTGCAAAGTCCCACAGTCACCTCATACACCCTCCCCTGTACACACACATTCTCTCTCCACTTGTCATGCTGGCATGACTCTGCCAGAGAATGGGAGAGGTGTGGTGAAGGCAACACAAGATTGTTTTCTGCCCTCTTTAATGCCCCTCTCCTTCATAAAATTTTAAAACCAGGTAGTATGATCACTCACCTCATTTTAGGTTCTTCTGAAGGTGATTGCTTGTGTGCATAGTTGTTGAATTTGGTGTTCTCCAGAATCATTGGAGGTTTCCATTCAGCCATCTTTCTCCACCCATTTCTCGTCATTCATTTTTTATAGTAAACTTTTTAATGTATTTTATAAGAATTTTAAATTGACAGAAGAATTGTGAAGATAGTACAGAAAATTCTCAGATATGCCATACCCAGTTTCTCTTATTATTAATATTTCACATTATGACCCATTTCTTACAATTAATAAACCAATATTGATACAGTATCATTAACTAATGTCCGTATTTTATTCAGCTATCATTGGTTTTCTCTAATATTCTTATTCTGTTCTAGAATCCTATCAACAGTAAACAATTCCATTAAATCATCATGTCTTCTTAGCCTCCTTTACGCTGTGACAGATTCTCAAAATTTGCTGCTTTGATGACCTTAAGAATTTTGAAGAGTACTGGTCAGGTACTTTATAGAAGTTCCGTCAGTTTTAATTTATCTGTTTTTCTCATGATTAGATTGGGATTATTGGTTTTTGGTAGTAAGATCAGTAACACTTCTTATATTATCCTGGATGGAGCTGGAGCCCATTCTCCTAAGTGAAGTATCACAAGAATGGAAAAACAAGCACCACATGTAACCACCATCAAACTGGTTTCACTGATCAACACCCAAGTGGACATATAGGAATAACATTCATCAGGTGTCGAGCAGATGGAAGGGGGGAGGAGAAGATGGGTATATACACACATAATGAGTGCAATGAGCACCATCTGGGGGATGGACACGCTTGAAGCTCTGATTCGTGTGGGGCAAGGGCAATATACATAGCCTAAACATTTGTACCCCCATAATATGCTGAAATAAAAAAGAAAAAAAAGATCACAGGAGTAAAATGCCATTCTCATCACATTATATCAAGAAGATATACTATCAACATGATTTATC
This sequence comes from Cheirogaleus medius, assembly GCA_008086735.1. Classification (NCBI taxonomy): domain Eukaryota; kingdom Metazoa; phylum Chordata; class Mammalia; order Primates; family Cheirogaleidae; genus Cheirogaleus; species Cheirogaleus medius. The sequence goes on along the minus strand of VBSM01000656.1, from coordinate 1,896,254 downwards.
ACTGTCAATATTGACCTTGATCACCTTGCTGAAGTAGTGTCTGTTAGGTTTCTCCACTGTACAGTTACTCTTTTTATCCCTTTCCCATACTGTACTATTGAAAGGCAGTTACTATGCACAGCCCACACATAAAAAATAGGGAGTTATACTCTACCTTCTTAAGGTTAAAGTACCGTGTTTCCTGAAAATAAGACCTACCCATAAAACAAGCCCTAGCAGGATTTCTAAGCAATTGTGCAATATAAGCCCTACCCTGAAAATAAGACCTAGTGATGGGCGTGGCTACTCAGCGTATCTGCACAACCCATGCATTTCGTCTCAGAGCGGTAAAGAAGATGAGCAGCCCTTCTCATCTGCCCCATCGTGACAGCTACTATCCCAGAGGTGACCAGAAAGGTGTGGGCAGCCCCACCAACAAGGTTGGCTCCCCCTGTCAGGTCCCAGCCATCCTGTGTGTGCTGCAAGGTGAGGATTTGAGGAGAAAGTAACACATCCCCTGAAAATAAGCCCTAGAGTGTCTTCTTGAGGAAAAATAAATAGAAGACCCTGTCTTATTTTTGGGGAAACACAGTATCTACATAAATTATTGGAATTCTTCTTTATGTGAGATTTTCCTATTTTCCTCATTTATTTATTTGTTGTAATTATAATGGTATGAGTCATGGATATTTATTTCATACTGTGAATTACAATATAATACCACTTTATTTATCTTGTTCAATTATTTTCCAGTTTTGGCTGCATTTCACATTTTTCCAGTTTGGTGCTCTTTTACTGGGCTCCTATTCCCCTTTGACATAGTCCCATCTTTGTGGGTTTATGCATATGTGTGTTTGTTAGTTTTAGTATTTTCTTACTTTCTAGCACTGCAAGATGATCCACACTCATCTTGTATATTTACCACCCTAGGCCTAGCATCAGCTATTTTTCCAAGGATTCTTGCTTTCTTTATTGAAGAATTTTAGACACTAAGATCTGGGTGCTAGGTAAGCTGTTTGATCCTAGGATGTCATTGCTTCTAGGTCCTCTCAGTGGACAGAGTTAGGACATATATGTGAGTGTACTAACACATACACATCCATCTATCCATCTATCATCTCCCTATCTATCTGTATTTATATTAACCTAAACATGAGTTCATACTGATGTCACCAACTCTAATTCATTACCGCATGAATCATGCTAGCCTCTTCCCCTTGCCTATCTGTTAACTCCGTTTTCAACAGTGAGAAACTTAGTTTCCACCATCTACCATCCATTTACTTAGTTGCTTAATTGCTTAGTTGCTTAATGTCCATGTATACCAGGGTCAGAATTGTTAACTTGTATTTCCATGGGAAACAATCTTGCCAGCTAGAGTACAGTGTTTGTTTGTGTATGGTTTCTTTTTAGTTTTACAGTGTCCATTCATTTCCAAGGTTAAGCCAGCACTTTCTCCCCACCTTTTTACACGAGTCTGTTTCATACATTTGTAATACAATTAGATTGTTTTGTCATGTTCTGCATTCCATTCTGGGATCCCCTGACCTCCTAAATGATTTTTTGAAATTTGCATACATCAAGGTTCACTCATTGTGTCGTAAAGTTCTATAGTTTTGATAAATACATGCATTCACCTTTACAAAATCATATTGAATAGTTTCACCACTCTAAAAAATTGCTTATACTTCACTTATTAAACCCTCTCTCCATTCCTGGAACCCCTGATCTAGTAATTACTTTTACAAACCACTTTTTGTCCCTATGGTTTTTGCCTTTTCCAGAATGTCATATAATTAAAATCATAAAATATATAACTTTTTCAGGTTCTTCTTTTCATTCAGAAATATACATGTAAGATTCAGCTGTGTCTTTTCTTGGCTCAATAATTGATTTTATTGCTGAATAATATTCCATTTTATGAATACACCAAAATATGGTTTTCCATTCACCTATCTAAAGGCATCTTGATTGCTTCCAATTTTGGGTGATTATGAATAAATCTGCTATAAATATTCAGGTGCTGGTTTCTGTGTGGATATAAGCATTCAACTCAATTGGTAAAATCCTAGGAGTATGATTGCTGGTTTGTATGATAGGACTATGTTTTGCTTTGTAAAAACTACTGTCTTCCAAAGTGGTTATAATATTTTGCATTATCATCAGCATTGAATGAGAATTATTCTTTTCTACATTTTCACCAACAGTTGATTTTTTCAGTTTTTTTAAAATTAGCCACTCTTTTTTTTTAACAAAAATGCCTTATAGAGGTATGATTGGCACACAAAAATCTGTATATATTTAATGTATACAACTTGGTAAGTTTGGAAATAAGTATACAACTGTGAAATCATCACTAAAATATATATCATAAACATCCCTCACATCCAAAAGTTTCCTCCTGCCTTTCCTATTTATTATTATTACCAGTAGAAGTAGTACTAGTATTTTGTGATAAGGACACTTAACATAAGATCAACTCTCTTAGCAAAATTTTAAGTATACAGTACAGTATTGTTAACTGTAAGCACTATGTTGTAAAATATATCTCTAGGATTTATTCATCTTGCATAACTGAAACTTTGTATACTTTAACCAATACCTCCCCATTTCTCCCTCCCCCCCAACCCCTGGCAGCCACCATCCTACTCTCTTCTTCTATGAGTTTGACTATTTAGGATTCCTCATATAAGTGGCATCACGTAGTATTTGTCCTTCTCTGTTTGACTTATTTCACATAGCATAATGTCCTCCAGGTTCATCCATCTTGTTGCAAATGGTAGGATTTCCTTCTTCTGTAGAGCTGAATAATATTCCATGGTATGTATATACATATCACAATTTCTTTATCCATTCATCTGTCAGTGTACATTTAGGTTGCTTCCATATCTTCACTATTGTACATAATGCTGCAATGAACATAGTAATTATATATATATATATATATATATATATATCTTTAACATACTGATTTCAGTTCCTCTGGATATATAACCAGAAGTGAGATTCCTGGATCATATAGTCATTTCTATTTTAAAATTTTTGAGAAGCCTCCATACCATTTTCCATAGTGGCTGTACCAATTTACATTTCCACTAACAATGCATAAGAGTTCCCTTTTCTTCACATCCTTGCCAATACTTGTTACTTTTTTTTTTTTGATAATGGCCATCCTAACAAGTGTGAGGTGATATCTTACTGTGGTTTTGATTTGCATTTCCTTGATGATTAGTGATGTTGAATATCTTTTCATATATCTGCAGGCTACTTGTACTTATTACTTGGAGAAACGTCTATTCAGTTCCTTTGCCCATTTTTAAATTGGGTTATTTATGTTTTTTCTACTGAGTTATAGGAGCTTAGTCATTCTAATAAGTATATAGTGGTATCACATTATTGTTTAAATGTGCAATTTCCTAATGACAAATAATGTTGAGCATCTTTTCTTATGCTTATCTCCATTTTGTATTTTTTTTTGCAAATATCCTCTCCCATCCTATAGATTGCCTATTTACTCTGTTGATTATTTCTTTTGTTATGCAGAAACTTTTTAATTTAATCAAGTCCTATTTATTTATTGTTGTTTTTCTTGCATTTACTTTTGTGGTCTTAGTCATACACTTTTTTTTT
>VBSM01000656.1:1879051-1892301 GCA_008086735.1 Cheirogaleus medius | reverse complement strand
TTCTAGGATTCTTAAGGTATTATGCCTTAGGTTTAAGTCTGTTATCCATCTTGAACAAGTTTTTGAGAGGTGAGAGGTAGGGATCCTGCTTCATTCTTCTGCATGTAGCTAGCCAGTTTTCCCAGCACCATTTATTGAAGAGAGATTCTTTTCCCCATTGTATATTTTTGTCTGGTTTATCAAAGATTAGGTTACCGTATACTGATGGTTTCATCTCTGGTATCTCAGATCTATTCCAGATATCAATGCTTCTGTTCTAGTGCCAATTCCAGGCTGATTTAACTATTATTGCTTTATAGTACAGCTTGAAGTCCGGAAGACTGATGCCTCCCAGATTGTTCTTTTTACTTAAGATTGCTTTGGCCAACCGAGGTTTTTTCTGGTTCCATACAAAGTGAAGAATTGTTTTTTCTAGCTCTGTAAAGAATGCTGATGGTAATTTGATGGGGATTGCATTGATTCTGTAGATCACTTTAGGTAATATTGACATTTTAACGATATTGATTCTACCAATACATGAACAAGGTAGATTTTTCCATCTGTTTAAATCATTTGCAATTTCTTTTTTTAGTGTTTTGTAGTTCTCTTTGTATAAATCTTTTGTATCGTTGGTTAAATATACTCCTAGATATTTAATTTTCTTTGGGGCTATAGTAAAGGTCATTGCATCTTTTATTTGGGTTTCTGGTTGATGGTTCTTGGCATACATGAATGCTTCTGATTTGTGTATATTGATTTTATAGCCTGAAACTTTACCAAATTCATTTATCAAATCTAGGAGTCTCTTGGAAGAGTCCATGAGGTTTTCTAGGTATAATATCATATCATCGGCGAAGAGTGAGAGTTTGATTTCATCTGCCAGCACCATTTAGTAAATAAGGGATCCTTTCCCCAATGTATGTTTTTGTCTGCTTTGTCAAATATCATTAGTTGTAAGTGTATGGTTTTTTTTCTGGGTTCATTGTTCTTTTCCATTGATCTATGTGTCTATTTTTATACCAGTACCATGTTGTTTGGGTTACTATATCATTGGAGTATAATTTGAAGTTAGGTAATGTGATGCCTCCAGATTTGTTGTTTTTGCTTAGGATTGCTTTGGATTCAGGCTCTTTTTAGATTCTACATGAAATGTAGAATCTTAATCTAAATATAATCTAAATCTTTTACTACTTTTGTGAAAAATGACATTGATATTTTGATGGGAATTGTGTTTAATTTGTAAATCATTTTGGGCAGTATGAACATTTTAACAATACTGATTCTTCCAATCCATGAGTATGGAATGTTCACATTTGTTTGTCTCATCTATGATTTCTTTCATCAGTATTATTTAGTTTACCTTGTGGAGATCTTTCACCTCCTTGGCTAAGTGTATTATTAGTATGTTATTATATTTGATTTTTTGAAGCTATTGTAAATGATACTGAATTCTTCATTCAATTGTCAGCTTGACTGTTACTAGTATATAGAAATGCTACTGATTTGTGTATAGTAATTTTGCAACCTGAGACTTTACTGAATTTATTTATCAATTCTAGGAGTCAGCATTTCATGTCAGCATTTTAATGGCCTATTGTTTTCTCACTAGTGTTTCTTTAGTAGTATGTATACCTTCTCCCACACTGTCCTTTGTTGAGAAAGGAAGACTTGAGTGGATTCGAGTGAGAGGAATATCCTTCTGCCTGCTAGGATAAGGCTCTGGTAAAGTCTTTTCCCTGCAGAGCAGGTCTTTGTTGTGGAGAACACTCTAGGAGTATTTCAGTGATTACTCTTCTACTTTACCTGCTAGAACCAGGAGGAGAACTCCTCAGGTTCCTCATTGCGAGAACCTAATGGGGTCCCTGGAGGTAAAATCCATTCATTTGTAGTGGTTCCCTATAGCTTGGCTGCCAGGAGGCTCTTACTCCCATTTCAACTCTTCACTCAACATCTATGATCTGGTTAAAATTGTCATTTGAGTGGTCCTACAATTTTATGGTTCTAGCTACTCTTGCTTTAGGTAAGAGTAGCTGTAACACTCTGGATTCTCCTGTCTGTCTAGATTTCCAGATGCTGGATTGCCCTGCTACTTCAATTCTCTAATGGGTCCAGAAAAAGTCATTGATTTAACTTTACCAGTTTTTCTTGCTGTAAAGATGGTAGTGGCAACTTCTAAGGTCTTTCATATGTCAGGGTTGAAAGCTGAAGTCTTGGCATATTTTTTAATTGTTTCTGATCTGATAGCTGAGTATCAGTGTTGTTTTAATTTACATTTCTTTAATTATAAGTGATGAATCTCTTTTCATACATTTAAGGGTCATTTTAATATGTTTTTTAAAGATTCCTTTTCGACTTCCCTATTTTTGTTCATGACACTATCATCATCCTATAGATCATTGACTAATCCCATTCCTTCCATGACAAATGATTTACTATGTACTCTTCCTTTCCAGTAGTCTTGCTTATGTTTCAAATTTAACATTCTTACTGCTGCCATTCTAATTCAAAACCTGGCATAATATAATAGTTTCCAAAATGAATCCTTATACTTGCTTCTTGTATACTTTAGTTTTGTGTTTTTTGAGAATAAAACCTAATCTAAAGGAAGTTATAAAGTTTAGGGAGGTTATAAAGTAGAGACACTAAGAGTTCTAGCTTTGGAGTTAAAGAGATCTGGTTTGAGTTCAGTTTTTGCCTCTTGTAGCTGTGTGATGCTGTACAAGTCACTTTACTTCTCATAGCTTCTATTCTAAATGAGAATAACAAAAATATTTACTCGCATATTTTATTGATTAACAAAGGTTAGTCATAACCACTGAGATGTCAATTGCCATTAAATTATACAGATGGCTCATATATATGACATTTATAGACATTTTAAATATCCTTCCTCTTATCATAGATGCTTTGGAAGCTTGTGTTGAGTAAGCACCAGTTGTTTTCCTTCAGTGAGTTAAGGAGGCTTTGTTCACTTTCAGGCTTAGTAACAGCTTTCATTTATAGATCTTTATTTATCCTACATTTCCCCCTACCCCAATGCATATGGCAAATGTACTCTTTTCATCACAGGAAAGACCACTTGAAAGAATTATGTAATTCACTTAAGTTCATCTCTTCGGCTTGGAACCAAACCTACTGCAGATAGCATGATTTTTAACTATATGGAAACTTCTCTTAAGTACCTTGTTTTAAGCAGAAAGATGAGGAAGAAGGAATTCAAGAATAAAAGGAATTCAAGAATGACATTACTCTCAAATCACAGGCAGTTTGAACACATAATTTATATTTTGCCTTTACAGAACACACTAATTTAAAAGAACCTGATTTAAACCAACTTGAATGCAAATTCATCACCAGTTTCATATCATACACTCTCAGGAGATCATGGTACTAAGTTGATTACAAACAGCTGCACCATTTAACTGCCATTGAAATGTTATTCAAAGGACAATTAAACCCAAAGTATCCACATATTGATCTCTGTTCTATATCTGTTGCACAGCTTATAGGCTAATACTGATGTGTGCCAGGTATTTTAATCACAGTAATCAAAATGTTGGGAAATCATTGACTAGGTTAAGTACCATTAAGTTTTTGTAAGGATCTATTAGAAGAAGAATAGTAATTTAAACTTAGTTCTTAGAGATGCCGAGAGACAGAGAGAGAGAGAGAGAGAAAGTATGTGTAATAACTCCTGTTATTACACACACTTTGGACTCAAAAGCATAGTCTTTGGAATCCAAAGGGCATTTTTTCCCAAACGAAACTTAGTACATAATGTTGAATCCAGCCATGCATGCTACATTTGCTAATGTAGTAATGTTCAATGATTTGACAATTTTTAATAAGAAGAGTGTTCTCTGTAGAAGATAGTCCTTGATAACAGGAATATAAAGTTTTATTTTCTTTGTATGCAAGTCTCCCAAGAAAGTGAGAATACCTCCCCTCCAAGAATCTCCAATATGGGGTTGGAGAGTCACATTGGGCTTCTCCATTGGCTTCTCTTTGTTCATCTATCTGAACGATACATGATAAACTACTTGCCTTCAAACTACAGGAGCTGTTAGGTATTTTAGTGCTAGAGATCAGTATGGATCTAGTAAAAACTAAGGACAAGACAGGAATATTTTCTAAATAAACACATGTATAAACCCAATAATAACAGCCTTTGATAAATGTTAGGAAGGAAAAAAAGAGTCTTGATGGCAGAATAGTGTGGAGGAATTATTTAAAATGGTCAGAAAGCGGCTTCTTGCACAAATGGCATATAAACTGAGATCTGAATTACAAGAAGTTGTCATGCAAATCTCTGGGTAGAAAAACCTTGAAGGAGCATTGTACAGCAAGCAATAAAGCCCTGAAGCACTTTTATCTTCGGAACTAAACATGGCTATTGGGGATATAATGAATAAATTGTTCTAAGTAAAACTAGAGAGTTAGTTAGCAGAAGGGTTATTTAGGATTTGTAGGTCATTGTAAGGCTTTTAAATTTTATTCTAAGTGCATTTGAAAACCATTGAAGGTTTTAAGCAGGAAGGTAACATGATTAGATTTGCATTGTTATAAAAAAAAAAGATCACTCTGGTTACTTTGCATAGACTGGATTATGGTGGACTGGTGGGAATAGAGTAATAGAAATGGAACACCAATTTGAAGGCTATCATGGCAACGCAGATAAGAGAAAAGAGTAACCTGTATTAAAGTGTGACAGTGGGTTTTGAGAAAAGTAGATGGATTCAGAGATATTTTGGAGGTAGGATCACCAGGATTTTATGATGAGTTACAGATATGTGCATGTGTATGTATGTATGCATATGAACTGTGAAGAAAAAGATAGAAACACAGATGCCTCCACGTTTTCTGGCTTGAGCAAGAAATGGTGCCATTACTGAGATGAGTAAGACTGCATGAGGAACAAATCTGGAGGAAATCAAGAGCTTAACTGTAACATCCCATTTGAAATATCTGTGTGAGACACATACCTGATAGTAAAATAAATATTGCATATAAGCATCTTGAGCCCAGAAGAAATGTCTAGGCCAAAGATATACATTGAAAACTAATTTTCACATGGTTAGTAATTGGTGGTATGGAAATTACTGAAAACACCTAGAAAGACTATGGATAGGGAAGAGAAGAAAATCCAGAATTATATCTTAAGGAATTTCAACATGATAGAGATCTTTTGGAGAAGCAGCAGGCAAAGATAGAGCTAGAGGAGTAGTTAGTGAGATAGTAGAAAATCAGCATGTATGTAGTGAAAGAAAAAACGGAGTGACAAAAAATTGAATGTTGCTGAGAGACTGAGGAAGATGAAGACATAGCAATGTTTGTTGCTTTCAGCAACACAAAAGCCTCAGATACCTTGATAATGGCATTTTCAGTGAATTTATGGGGGTAGAAATCAGATGGAAACAGGTTTAAGAGTAAATAAGAATACTCATTTTAAATGGCACCACAGGTTCATGCTGTGACAAAGCCTTTCTTCATCAAACAAGTAACAAATATAAATCATAAAAACTGAAATTAAAAGTCATATCTGTGATTGAAAGTAAAATAAACTTCTTTATGACAAGAAATGCAATAGGGACACAAAGTAGAGAGAGTGAAGCTAAATCCTCAGACTATGAGAGACAGGTTTCTGCAGAATAAAGAAAGAATGAAGACCTACAGCTGAGATATGGAATACTGCCTGAAGACAAGAAATCAAATAGTGCCCCTCCCAATGAGAGTATACTGAGAAGTCTATTGACATTATACATGCTTTATTAGAAGCTGTTGATCTATGGAATGGATAAAGTCCCAGGAAGTAAACCAAGCCCTCTATGTATTCATTTATGGAAATTGGAAATATCTTCAATATCACTATAAGACTAGAAATCTTAAAAGTGATCATAACACATGGTTCTGCACTTAGGATCTAAGGGCCATGCAAAGGCAAACACAGAGATGACTAAGAAGGGAGGGATATATACAAAGAGAGAAGGGGATATATATAGAAAAACTATAAACACTCAAAATGAGTGTGTAAACAACAGTTATAAATCACACGAAATAATACTAAAAGAGTCAGCCAATAATTAAAACATAAATTTATTCCAGATGAAATAAATTTTATTAAACAGGAAGATAATAGTAAGATAAGATAATAGAATGTATTAGTTGCATCCTTGAAGATATAAAAATAGCCATATTAGTTGAAAAAGAAAAATATAACTGAAAATAAAAACAGAAATGAAACAGTAATAGCTAGTTATAAAACACAAACATCTTGGTAATAAAGAATAAAATCACTGAAGTAAACTAAATCTAGTAATGTGAGTTAAACTCCAGGCTGGACAATTCTAATTGTGAAGAGAATTAGTGTCTTAGAAGAGAGTACTGAGATATTCACTTATGATGATATTCAAGAAGACAAAGTGATCAACAGCAGAGTCCTGCTCTGAGTTTCAGCAAGAAGGCAGAATAGGATTTTCCAACAAGTAGGTGCTACTTGTTCCCCTGTAGCACCCACATTCAAAAATACCTTCACAAGAGTTAAGAAAATCAGACAAGAGATTACAGCATCTGAGTGTAGCACAGAAATAATAAAAGACACATTGAAGAAGGTAGGAAGGATAGTTTTACATTATAGGAATCACCTCTCCCCCAACCCCTAGGTAGCACATCATAGAGAGAGATACCTTCCACATGGAGGAAGGAGAAGAAAGTGAGTAGCATACTTTTCCCCAGACCACTGTACTGTGTAGTCTCCCCCAAGGCCCCGGACTCCAGGCTGGTAATTGTGAACTGAGCCTCTAAGCTCACGTTGGTGCCAGGTCAGATCCCACAGCCCCAGGCTCCAGACTCACCTGGCGGACTCAGTCTTAGGGCATGTCCCACTGCCAGGTCAACCTCAGCAGCCTCAGGCTCTGGATTGGCCCCAGTACCAGGCAAGCCCCAATGGCCCAGGACTTTAGGCCTGCCCCAGCACCAGGCTAGCCACCACAGACTCAGTCTCCAGGGCTGCTCAAGGCCAGGCTGGCAGTGGCAGCTCCAGGCTCCAAACTACGCCCAGCACTAAGCTGGCTCCCATAGCCCCAGGCTTCAGGCCCACCTTGCCCCTGTCCAGCCCACTCAGCCCTAGTTATCAGGCTGGCACCATGAGACTCAGCCTCCAGGCTAGACTCTGTGGATACAGAATCCAGGCCCACCCTAGGTTCCAGTCCAGCCCAGAGCCAGATCAGCCCACAGCCCCAGGCTTTAAGCTTACCCTAGCACTAGACTTACACCACTTATCTGAAGCACAAGGCTGGCACTTCACAAACGGGCTCCAGGTCATTAGTCCCTGAAGCACTACCCTTGCAACTGGTCCCTGTGGCCCCATGCACTAGCATATCCTGGGTCCAGGTCCATCCCAGTAGACTCCAGTGCTGAGTCAGCTCCTATGGACCCAGACTCCAAGACCATCCCTGTGGATCCATGTTCTAGGCCTGCCTCCACAGCCCTGGGACCCAGGCCGCCCTTGTATTTCAAGCTACCAGGCCAGCATACATATACCAAGCCTCCAGGCTAGTCCTTCAGGCCAGCCCTCATGGCTCTGGGCACCAAGCCAACCAGAATTAGCCATCCCAGGCCCCATACCAGTCCCATAGACCCAAGTTCCACACCTGCCCCAACACCAGGCCAGCCCCATGTGTGATTAGAGTTGAGATGTAATCAGCTTAAAATACTCTTTTGAGATGTTTTATGTAAGCATCATGGTAACCACAAAGCAAAAGCCTAAAGTAGTTACAAAGAAGAGAGATAAAAAGAAAAAAAAAATCAAAGCATATCATTAGAGAAAGTCATTGAATTAGAAAGGAAGATAGAGTGACAAAGAAACAGAAGATCTACAAAACCATCAGAAAACAATTTAAAAATGACAGTAGTATGTCTTTGCCTGTCAGTAATTACCTTCAATATAAATGGATTAAATTATCTAATCAAAGGATATAGAGTGGCTCAATGGTTAAAAAAAAAACCCTATTATATTATGCCTATAAGGGACTGATTTAACTTTTAAGGACTTAACTTTTAAGGCATAGATTGAAATTGAAAAAGATGAAAAGAGATATTCTGGCAAATGGAAACCAAAAGAGGCAGGGGTAGCTATACTTATATAAAATGGATGTAAAACTGGAAAATAAGACAAAGAAGGTTATTACATAGTAACAAAAGGATAAATTCATCAAGGGAATATAACAATTATAAATATATATGCACTCTACATTGGAGCACCTAAATATATAAGGCAAATATTGATAGATTTGAAGGGAGAGATAGACTGTAAGACAAAATAGTAGGACACTTTGAACAATGTTGATTCTGTAGATCCATGAGCATGGTATAGTCTTCCATCTATTTATGTCATCTGCTGTTTCCTTCCTTAGTGTTTCATAGTTCTCCCTGTAGAGGTCGTTCACCTCCTTAGTTAAATATATTCCTAGGTATTTTACTCTCTTTGTTGCTATTGTGAAGGGTATTAAGTCTTTGATTTGGTTCTTAGTTTGACTGTTGTTGGCGTATAGGAATGCTACTGATTTATGTACATTGACTTTGTAACCTGAGACTTTGGTGAGTTTCTTTATCAATTCCAGTAGTCTCTTGGCAGAATCTTTGAGGTTTTCTAGATATAAGATTATATCATCAGCAAAGAATGATAGTTTGACCTCTTCTGCCCCCATTTGGATGCCCCTTATTTTCTTCTCTTGTCTGATTGCTCTGGCTAGGACTTTCAGCACTATGTTGAATAGAAGTGCTGATAGAGAGCAATCTTGTCTGCTTACAGTTCTAAGCAGAAATGTTTTCAATTTTTCCTCATTCAGTATGATGTTTGTGATATACAGATTCAATGCAATCTCTATTAAAATACCAACATCATTTTTGCAGACATAGAAAAAATAATTCTATGCTTTGTATGGAACCAGAGAAGACCCTGTATAGCCAAAGCAACCCTAAGCAAAAAGAACAAATTGGGAGGCATCAATTTGCCAAACTTCAAGCTAGTCTACAAGGCTAAAGCAACCAAAACAGCATGCTACTGGCATAGGAACAGAGACACTGATTGATCAATGGAACAGGACTAAGAACCCAGATATAAAACCATCCTCATATAGCCATCTGATCTTTGACAAAGCAGACAAAAACATACATTGGGGAAAAAGAATCCCTATTCAATAAATGATGCTGGGATAATTCGATAGCCACATGCAGAAGACTGAAATAGGATTCACACCTCTCACCTTTCACAGAAATCAAATCACAATGGATAACAGGCTTAAATTTAAGGCATAAAACCATAAGAATTCTAGAAGAGAATGTTGGAAAAACTCTTATAGACATTGGCCTAGGCAAGGAATTTATGAAGAAGACCCCAAAAGCAATTACAGCATCAACAAAAATAAATAAATGGGACCTGATCAAATTAAAAAACTTCTGCACAGCCAATGAAACTATCACGAGAGTGAATAGACAACCTACAGAATGGGAGAAAATGTTTGCATGCTATACATCTGATAAATGGTTGATAACTATTAATAGAATCTATATAGAACCCAGGAAAATAAGCAAGAAAAAAATCAAACAACCCCATTAAAAAGTGGGCAAAGGACATGAGCAGATACTTTTCAAAAGAAAATAGACTAATGGCCAAAAAACATATGTAAAAATGCTCAACATCTCTAATCATTGGGGAAATGCAAATCAAAACCACAATGAGATATCACTTAATTCCAGTGAGAGCAGCTTTTATCAAAGGTCCCAAAACAACAAATGTTGGCATGAATACAGAGAGATAGGAATGCTCATATACTCCTGGTGGACTGAAAACTGTACAACCTCTCTGTAAAGTAGTATGGAGATACCACATTTTATTAATCCATTCATGTATTGATATCCATTAATGTAATGATATCCATTAATTTACTCATGTATACCATGGAGTACTACTCAGCCATTAAAAAAATGATGAACTGCCTCTTGTATTATCCTGGATGGAGCCTAGAGCCCATACTTCTAAGTGAAGTATCATAAGAATGGAAAAACAAACAGCACTTATGCTCACCACTAAATTGATACTAATTAATTAACACTAATGTTCACATATGGGAAGTAACATTCATAGGGTGTGGGGCAGGTGAGAGTGGAGAGGAAGGGATGGGTAAATCCACACCTAACAGATGCAGTGCAAGCTGTCTGGGGGATGGACATGTTTGTCATGCAGTGCAAAGGCAATTTATGTAACCAAAGCATTTGTACTCCTCTAATAGTCTGAAATTTAAAAAAATAAATGCAAAAAAAATAGTAGAGAACTTTAGTACTCCACTTTCAGCAATGGATAGATCATCCAGACAAAAAATCAATAAGGAGACATCAGACTTAAACTATACTTTAGACCAAATGGATCCAATAGATATATACAGAACATTCCAGTCAACAGCAATAGAAGACAGATTTTTCTCAAGTACACATGGACCACTCTCTAGGATAGATCATATGTTAGGCCACGAAATAAGTCTGAACAAATTTAAGAAGGTTGAAATCATATCAAGCATTTTCTTTGATCACAATGGAATAAAACGAGAAGTTAATTACAAGAGGAACTTTGGAAAATGTACAAATACATGGAAATTTAACAGTGTGTTCATGAATGAACAATGGGTAATGAAGAAATTAAGAAGAAGTTTTAAAAATTCATTGAAATAAATGAAAATGAAAAAGAAACCCAACATAGATTACTTACATAGTAATTACTTTCATTAGAAATCAATACAAGAAGTGTTTCAGAAAATTGCAAATACATTTGGAAATTAAACAGCATGATCCTAAACAACCAATGGAACTGAAAAGAAATCAAAAGGGAAACTTAAAAATATCTTGAGATAAATGAAAATGGAAACACAACACATGAAATATTATGAGATGTAGTAAAAGCAGTAGTGAGAGGAAATTTTATAACAGTTAATGCCTATATCAAAAATAAGAAAGATCTAAAATAAACAACCTAATGTTATACCTCAAGAAACTAGAAAAACAAGAACAAACTAGGCCCAAAGTTAATAGAGAAAGAAATAATAAAGATCAGAAATAAGTAAGATAGAAACTAGAAAACAACAGAAAAATTAATGAAACTAAGAGTTTGTTTTTTGGAAAGAAAAACAAACTATAGACTAAATAAGAAAAAGAGTGAAGACTCAAATAAATAAAATCAGAAATGCTAGAGGAGACATTACATACACTGATACTACAAAAAATTACAAAGGATCATAAGAGACTACAATAATCAATTATACACCAACAAATTGGATAACCTAGTAGAAATGAATAAAATCCTAGACACACACAACTTAACAAGACCGAATGATGAAGGAAAAGAAAATCTGAACTGAATAATAATGAGTAAGGAGATTGAATCAGTAATAAAGTTTCTCATCAAAGCAAAGGTTGGGACCTGATAGCTTCATTACTGAGTTCTATCCAACATTTAAAGAAGATCTAATACAAATCCTTCTCAAACTCTTCCAAAAAAAAGCTGAAGAGGGAATTCATCCAAACTCATTTTACAAGGCTAGCATTACCATGATACCAAAGCCAGACAAGGACACTAAAAGAAAAGGAAACATCATCTCTGATGAACACAGATGGAAAAATTCTCAGCAAAGTATTGGCAAACCAAATCCAATTGTATATTAAAGGGAACATTTACCTTGATCAAGTGGGATTTATCCCTGGGATGCAAGTTTGATTCAATATATGCAAATCTATAAAAATCTACAAATGTGATACACTGCATTAATAGAATAAAGAACAAAAATTATGAACATCTCAATGGATGCAGAAAAAACATCTGACAAATTTCAATATGAGTGCATAATAAAAACTCTTAACAAATTAGGTATAAAAAGAACGTACCTCAACATAATAAAGACCATGTATGGCAAACTTACAGCTAGCATCATACTCAACAGTGAAAAGTTTAAAGCTTTTCCTCTAAGATCAGGAAGAAGACAAGGACGTGCTCTCTTACAACTTCTATTGTCAAAGTTCAAGCTAGGGTGATTAGGCAAGAGAAAGAAAAAAAGGCTTCCAAATTGGAAAGGAAAAAGTTAAATTGTTCCTGTTTGTGGATATGATCATCTATATTCTATATCGAAACCCTACAGATACCGTCAAAAAACCTGTTAGAACTAATGAATAAACTAAGTAAAGTTGCAAGATACTATATCAATATATAAAAAAATCATATATATGAGAATCCCTTTTCTTCACATCTTCACAACACTTGTCTTTCATCTTTTTGAGAATAGACATTCTGACAGGTGTGAGGTAATATATCATTTTGGTTTTAATTTATATTTTCCTAATGATTAGTGATGTTGAGCAATTTTTCAGATCTGCTGGCCATTTGCCTGTCTTCTTTTGAAAAATATCTATGCTGGTCCTTTGCCCATTTTTAATCAGATTATATATTTTCTAGATATTGAGTTGTTTGAGTTCTTTAAATATTTTGGATATTATCTCCATCAGATGTATGGCATCAAGTAATTTTTTCTCCACTCTGTAGGCAGTCTTTTTACTCTTTGATTCTTTCCTTTGTTGTGCAGAAGCTTTTTGTCTAGTTTTGCTGGTGTTGCCTGGCTTTTCAGGTCAAATTTTTAAAATCCTTGCCCAGTCCAATGCCATGTAGCTTTTCCCCAATGTATTGTATTCATTAAAATTGCTGAAAGAGTAGATTTTAAGTGTTCTCACCTCAAAAAAATGATAAATATGTGAGGTAATGCTTATGTCAATTACCCATTCCACAATCTATACATATTTCAAAACATTATATTATACCCAATAAACATATGCAATTTTCATTTGCCAATTAAACAGAATAAATACTGTTATACATCTGGAGCGAATTTTTGTGAGAGGTGAGAGGTAGGGATCCTGCATCATTCTTCTGCATGTAGCTAGCCAGTTTTCCCAGCACCATTTATTGAAGAGAGATTCTCTTCCCCATTGTATATTTTTGTCTGGTTTATCAAAGATTAGGCTACCGTATACTGATGGTTTAATCTATGGTATCTCAGATCTATTCCAGATATCAATGCTTCTGTTCTAGTGCCAATTCCAGGCTGATTTAACTATTATTGCTTTATAGTACAGCTTGAAGTCCGGAAGACTGATGCCTCCCAGATTGTTCTTTTTACTAGACATTGCTTTGGCTATACGAGGTTTTTTCTGGTTCCATACAAAGTGAAGAATTG
>VBSM01000656.1:1853459-1869037 GCA_008086735.1 Cheirogaleus medius | reverse complement strand
CTCTGCCTCCCAGAGTGCTAGGATTACAGGCATAAGCCACCACATCCGGCCCTTGTGTTGGTTTCTTTAAGTTGGGTTTTTCTAGGATTTTGTCCATATCATGTATGTTTACCAATTTAGGTTTAATTCCAGGTCAGTGACTATAAGAAAAAATGATAAACCAAAACAAACAGAAATGGAAAGGAATGTAGTATAATATGTTCTGATGCTGGCCATCGCTTCTAAACAAACCATCAAGAGACACAGAAGATTATTCCACAAACTAGTCTCTTTATCATTCAAGACATTTTAGAAATGTTTCAAGGAACAACTGCAACTTGAAGTGTATGGACTTTGAAAAAGTGAAATAATTTTTACAGTCAGACCCTCCCAATTCCCATTATTTAAGCGTTTTATATGGGAAGGTAATACCTGCACTTCAAAGTTGTATCATCTGACCACTGTGTAGTAAGCCAGATACTCTGTCTAAAACCATTATATTTCATCCCAAATATGGAGTGGGGAGTGATTTAACAAACGTACCAATTCCACTCAGACACAAAATAACATCATTGGGAGACTAATAAGGTACACATGGCTTGTATGTAACACTTTAATTTACTCTGATAATATTTTACTCTTAATTGAAGTATTTAGTACATTTAGATTTAATGTAGTCATTAATATATTGGGGTTTATTTATCAGCTTACTGTTGGTTTTATAATGACAAAAACAATTATTTTTAATTTATCATTTTATTATTTCATTCTATTCCTATGTCAGCTTGTTAGTTATATTTTCTTTTCTTATTTTTTATTGTTACAAATGAATACTTTTAAGACTTTATGGACAATGAGAGGATCTTAGAACATTATACCTCTTCCTCTTGTGCTATTTTTGGTGTATTTTAATATATATGTAGTAATATACAAATGTTCTCCAAATTACAGGTTGGCTCTATTTAAGATTTTTCAACTTTATGATGGTGAAAAAGCTATATGCATTCAGTAGAAAGCAGTATGATACTCTCTCACAATGCTGGGCAGTGGCAGTGAGCTCCTAATAAGCCACATGTCACAAGGTTAACTGATACAGTATAGTGTTGCCATATGATGTTATCCAATTGTAAGCTGTTGTAAGTGTTCTGAGTACATTTAAGATAGGCTAGGCTGAGCTATGATGTTCGATAAGTTAGATGTAGTAAATGCATTTTTGACTTTACAGTGGTTTCAACTTATGATGTGTTTATCAGGACATAACCTTATCATATGTTGAGGAGCATCCGTATACATATAGTAAATATCCATTTATATTTATCTACATATGTACTCTTTCCTTTGCTCTTCATTCCTTCCTTGAAAGCCTTCAGTGTTTGCTATGGTCCCTCCTTTTTGGTGAGTCCTGGATTATCTGGTCAGCTTCTCAATTGCTTAGTTATGACTTGCAAATCAGTAAATAAATAGAAAAGCAGATGCAAACATTAGGCTCTGCTTTGTGGGCTTTCTTTCTCTCTAGAATTTTCATTCCAAATGTTACTGCTGCCTTGGTATCTCTCCAATGTGTTCAAACACATATTTTATATATATTTAATATATATGTATGTGTGTATGTTTGTTTCCCAACTGTACTCTGTGTAGACTTCTATCAAGCTATTTTAACACTTTATTTCACTTATGTGTTTATAGAAGGTGCCCTGGATTGGCTGGAACTGAGATATGGGTATTTCTTATGTGTAGAATTAAATGACATTTCTTTTTATTTATGTTCATTGAATTTTATGAACCGTATCTGGCTGTTCAGACATGTAGGCATATTAAGTTGAATGAGAACTGAGTTGAGAAGAGTAATAGTGGGCAAATTTCAGGAAGAAAATTGGCCACAATTAGTGGCCAATTAGTCTCTGATTTTCAGTGATGAGTAATGGTTTTGGACATAGTATAATACCTTTTACCTAAACCTACCAGACATAGAATTATGGGCCAATTTTGCCGAAACCTACCAGAACCCTAATATGTGGTGTGTGCATGCCTTGGAAACAAATTGATGTTTAAAATTAAAAGAACCCAAACTCCTTGAGCCAAAGAAATTATGCTATCATGGTCACTATGAGAGTGTAACCTAGAAGGAAGTAGACTGAAGTTATTCTTTTACATACTTTTGGTGCAATAGTAGTAGATCTTTGCAAGATAGGGCATTAGCTTGAATAGCATAACAGTGAATGTTAACTCAACATAGGGAGCAGCGTTTCAGGCAGCAGGACAACAGGAGCATTGTAATCACAACGTATAGCAAATGATTAATCGTGAAGTAGCCTGAGAAGAGTACTGAGATTTACAGCTTAGAATAGAATTGTAGCAGGACACAAGCATTGACCAGGATTAGCTTTGGTGCACATGTTATTGTGTCTAGTATTTTCCTGAGAACTAGAGAACAAAAAGAATTTAAGAGTGGTAAATAATGTCCTAAAATTAAACAGGTAGTAAGAACATATATTCTGTTGATATTTCTGACCTTACTTTTTACTCAGGGGCTGATAAAATCTTGGATATATAAGGTTACAGATACAATTTTCCTCTTCTAAATATAGTCATTTTCTTGAGATTATGGATCATGCCTTGTTCAGTTTTGTATTATCCATGCCCATCATGGTTCCTGATACATAAAAGGTGTTAACAATGATTGAATGAAAAGTAAGTGAATGTTAAATGAATTCCAGGATGCATGAAACACAGGGCTAATATAAAAGGTATATTCACTGTGTGCAGGAGTATAAACTCATCCTTTTCCCATCCCATAGATCTGTCAAAAGATATCACAAGAACATGACAGGTCTGAAACCAATTACAGAATGGTGAATAGAATTTACAGTGAGAACCACCTAGGACATGCCATCCCCCACCCTTCTGTATGCCAGAGAAAGAGAGAAAACATGACACATGAATTGACTATATGCTCAGGCACCAGCACAAATTGTCAAAGAGACAACTTGAACTATTTGCAAATTAAATCCAATAGTTACTGATGACAGTTGTTTATCTTTGTTGGTTAAAAATACCTTTTTAAAACTCTAAAATGTGTTCATTATGCCTGAGGATGCCACATTGTTGATGACTGTGACTTTCTTTTCTTTATTCCACAAATAATCTCATTCTATAATTTAAAAAATTAAATAAAAGCAGATTTCAATCAAATACACCAACTTTTATGAAGCTACCTGAAGGATTTAATGGTTATATTCAATAGCATAGCTTGATCCTGCTACAAGAACTTTATTTCAACCAGAAAGCATATTGCACGTCCCAAAGGAGAGTCAGGATACAATAAATATGTTTCTTCCACCAGACTGACTTTCTTGCTTTCAAATTCCCAGGGAGGATTAAATAACATCAAGCACCTTCATACCAGAATGCTAGTATTTCAGTTGGCACCTTGGATCACTTATTTTTGTACATAGTTCACTCACAGCATATCTCTTTAGCACTGCCTCCTGACCTTCAAAACATACATATAAGTTTTAATAAAAACTGTTGTATCTGTGCATATTTTTAATTCCTGTCCTAAGATGTGAGAAAAGTGAGGGCAAGAATCATCATTTTGGACTGCTGCACTATATGTGTTCAAAAGATGTTTTTAAACAAACAAAGTGTTATAAATCAGGAAACAGTTGAAAGAACTTGTGTTTTGGAACAACACTGTCCTGGATTCTAGTCCTAAATTTACACTTTATATGTATTTTATTTTAGGTGTTTCATTAAAAGATTGTTGGACATCAGATTCTTCATTATTAAAATGAGGAAGGACATTTCACATTCTCCAAAGTCAATTTCAAAACATATGTTATGAATGCTAAGCAGCTAGAATATACCCTGAAAAATATATTCTAATTATTGATCATCCACTATCATTATTAACTAGGAGGCAAGAAAAGTTATGATCTTGAGTGGTCTAGAAAGATTTTACTTAGGAGAGGGAACCTGATGATAGTATTGATTTAATTAGGAGCAAAAAATTCTCAAGCTAAAAATTCAGGAAAAAATGTTTAGAGGATGATGAGAATAATTTCCACCTAAGAAATCCTATATATTTATTGAATTTTTCTTCAAAAATATGTATTTAACAATAAATGTGTTTATCACTTCATGATGAATTAAGGAAATCATAAAAGCAAAGGTTCTTGCATCAAAGAAATTACAAATTTTTGTTGAGACAGTATACACAAACAATGATTAAATACTAAAATAAGCAATATGTGATTGAAGGTGAAAACTGGTGGTTGAAACAAGAAATTGAGAAAAGATAAGATAAGGATGGGGCTGATGTGGTAATGAAAATGCTTCAAGAATGCAGTTGAATTTGAACCATAATTGTAGGGTGAATTCACACAGGAAGAAAAAAGAAGAAAAATGAAGGATTGTGTGTTCTCTGCAGATGACACAAAAATGAATAAAAGAAAAGCTTCTCTAATTAGCATAAGATACTCTTGAACCACTGATGGCAAATTGCCTCCCTAGTACCAACTATTCCCATTGAGAAGCAATAGAATATATGGATGGATAAGCAGGATAATGTTATCCTATAGTCTCAATTAAGAATATAAATGTAAAATGGATTCTGACCTAGCTTAGAGACAACAAAAGAAAAAAAGAGGAATCAATTAAATTAAGATTACTGGTGAACAGCAAAGAGTCCTGAAATAGGGATTGGGCAAAGGTAGGTGTAAAAGTAATATAATGGATTCTAGAAACAACAACCAGTTCACTGAGGAAGAATCAGAATGGAATAATGGTAAAATTTATTTAATGTGAGATTAAATATAGAATAATTGATTAAAATTTAAAATCATTGCATAAATCTGAGTTTAATCATAAAAGAGATATTTCTTATTATGATGTGAATGAGATCTCTATGGTAGTTTTCTAGAATTCCTTCAACCTGATACCCATGTCAGATATTTCTTCTCTTAATCAACTTTTAGAACTGCAAGTCTGTAAATCTTACTTTATAGAATTTCTTTCAGCTTTACATTTTTTTCTATTTTACACTCACTCTAAAATCTCTCCCTTGGCATTCAACATTCATTAACATAAATCCAGTTCCTCAGAATGTATGAATCTTTAGGTAGTTTTGGATCCCAAATTTTGTCTTTGGCTTTAAAATCTCTCTTGATCTACCAGCCCATGTTTCCAATTGCCTGCTGAACATTTCCGTATAAACATCTCATAGGAAACCAATTTAAAGTGTAAAATCAAGAATCATAATTTTCTCTCCTGAATATCCTCAGTACTTTCCTATCTGAATGACAGCCCTGATATTTACGCCCTTGTTTTCTCATACTTGAATTATTAGAGAAACCTCTGAATTAGTGATTTTGCTTAAATATTCCTAAAGTTTTTGTAAAATTAAATATTCACATGTTTAAACATTTTAAGAGTAAAATTAGAAACAGAAAATGTTAATAATAACAGAATAGTGTTAAAAATGACAATATAGTGAGTTCAGCAAAGTGGCAGAGTAGGCAGCTCCAAATGCCTTTCCTTCCACAGAAACATTAAAAAACAAGCAGAAACTTTCAGAACTCTAGAAAGCTGTCAGAACAGCAGCACAGTGAACACTGAATCAAAATAAAGGCAACTTAAAAATGGTAGGACACCATGGTGGCATTTTTACTTGCCCTTATCCCACCTTCTCCTAAGTTTGTTGATAGTCTAGAAGACAACAGTCTGTATGTCTGTGTTACCAGTGTGGAACCCTGGTACCTCAGTCTGGAGTGAACAAAACAGATTTTTATTGCAAATTATTTTGTCTTTTTTAACATGACTGAGAACTATCTTAAAGACTGGTGCAAGGTGTTCATCTCTGTTTTACCTAACTTGGCACTCACTCAGGCAGAAGTGGTGAGCATTGCTTAAAATTATTTTTAGGGAAATGAAAAACTTGCAGTGTCCTAAGGTAAATTGTTACAGTTGAGACATACAATATATAGCCTAAGCCTGGGGGGAAAAAGATAGGATGAGAATTTTATAGGAAACGTAGGGTATTCTAAAGAACCAGTGTACACTGAGGAGTTTAAAAAGTCACACACAAGTCCAGGGCAGGATGCATGGTCATCAAATACCTGAAGAGACTCTCAAGCTTTTGCCTTTGGCTGATCTCTAGCTTGAATGCAAGCAGAAAGTGAAGACCAAGGCAGAGGTTTACATTGCCTGACTAAATTTGAAGGAATGCTCCAGCATAGAGCCAAATCACAAAGACTGAGAGAAGAGTTTTATTTTGTTGTTGTTGTTTTTTAATCTCCTGGAGTTCAAAGAAATCTCTATGAAAACACTACCTGAACATAAGATAAAGGAACATGGTCTTCAGTGACAGCACATGACTAGAATTGCAATCTTTGCAAAAATATTTTAGAAGAGTCAATCAACAAATGAAAGACTATGCCCTTCAACAATCAAGAACAGCAAATACTGAGGTGTTAGGAGAAAGATTTTTGGAGTTACCATATTACAATATTCAAATATCCAGTTTTCAACAAAATATTCCATAGCATACAAAGAAACAGTAAAGTAAGTCCTATTTGAAGGAAAATAATAAATGACAGAAATCATCCCTAATGTACTCCAGACATTGAACTTACTAGGAAAAAAAATCTTTAAATAAACTGTCTTCATATGTAAACAAAACTAAAGAAAAACATGAACAGAGAACTAAAGAAAATCAGGAAAATGATGCATCAACAAAATCTGAATATCAATAAAAAGGTAGAAATTCTAAATAGGAATCAAATATAGATTCTGGAGGTGAAAATTACAAAAACTGAAATAAATACACTGGAAGGAATCAACAGCATATTTAAGCAGGAAGAAGAAAGATCAGTGAACTTTGAAATAAAGCAATTGAAATTATCCATCCTGAAAATCAGAATGAAAAAGAATGAAGAAAATTGATCAGTGCCTAAGGGATCTGTGGGCCAGTATCAAGTGGACCAACATATGCATTGTGGGAATCCCAGAAGGAGTGATAGATGAGAAAAACATGGGTAAAACATGATCTAAAAGAATAATGGCTTGAAAATTCCCAATTAATCCCACTTCTGGGTATTTACTCCCAAAATTTAAAATCGATTTGTGAAGGAGATCTCTGCACTTCCATATGCATTGCAACACTATTCACTATAGCCAAGTTATGGAATCAACCTGAATGCTCATTAACAGATGAATGAATAAAGAAAATGTGATATATATACACAATGCAATACTATTCAGCCTTATGTAAAAAAAAGAAGATTCTGTAATTTGTGACAACATGGATGGAATTGGAGACCATTACACTAAAATAATCCAGGCACAGAAAGACAAATATCACACATTCTTACTTATATATGGAATCTAAAACAGTTGAACTCATAGAATCAGAGTAGAATGGTGGTTACAGAGGTGAAGTGGTGGTGGGAGGAACGGGAAGATGACAGTTAAAGGATACATAATCTCTGTAAGACAGGAAGATGATGTTTTTTTAGATATATTGCACAGTGTAGTGAATATAGTTAATAATAGACTATTGTACATTTTGAAATTACTAAGAGAGTAAATTCAAAATGTTCTCACCACAAAAAATATTGAGTATTTGATGTGGTGGATATGTTACCTAGCTTCATTTAATTATTCTAAATTTTATTAATAAATAATAACATTACTTCATACCCCATGAATTTATATAATTATAAATTGTCAATTTGCAATTTTAAAATTCCCAATATGATGGAAGACATGAATATATGCATCTAAGAAGCTCAACAAACTCAAAGTAAGATATGGGACACATTATATAAAACTGTTGAATGACAAAGACAAAGAGATTCTTGTAAGCAGCAAGAGGGAAATGACCCACCAAGCACAAGGGATTCTAAGAAGAAAAATAGCATATTTCGTGTAAGGAAAAAATGGAGGCAGGCAGATACTAACCAGAAATAATTAAAATGCTGAAAGTTTTAGAAAAAAACTGTCAATAATTTTACATCTGGTAAAATTATCCATCAAAAGTGAAAGAGAAAATAAGACATACACAGATAAGCAAAAACTGAGGAAGTTCATGACCAGTAGATTTTTCTCCAAGAAATTATGAGTCTTTGAGGTTCAAAAGAGAAAACTCTGGGCAGCACTTAAAGATAAATGAAGAAATAAAGATCTCCAGTAAAGGTAACTTCATATGTAAATATAAAAGACAATATTATTGTGCTTTTGGTTTGTAACTTTACTTCTTATTCCTACGTGATTTAAATTACAAATGCATAAAATAATGATAAATCTATGTTACTGGGCACACAATGTTTAAGAATGTAATTTCCAACAACATAAAGGGTGGGCCTGAACTATACAGGAGCAAATGTTTTATATGCTATTGAAGCTGAACTGGGATCAATTAAAACTAGGTTGTTATAAATTTAAGATGTAAGTCATAATCCCCATGGTTATCACTAAGAAATTATCTAAAAAATATGTACAAAAAGAAATGAGAAGGGAAACAAAACACTACAAAAAATCAAATAAACCTAAAAGAAGACAACGAGGCATAAAAATGATACAAGATATAAGAAAACAAATTGAAACCTTCAAAAAATAAGTAACTCTGATAATTACTTTAAATATAGATGGTTTAAACATTTAAATCAAAAAGCAGATATTGCCAGAATGGATAAAAACATGATGTGACTATAAACTGTAAATAAGAGAATCACTGTAGATCCAAACACACAAATAGGTTGAAAGTGAAAGAATTGTGGCAGTAGACTGAATATGTTCCCCCAAATTTCACATGTTGAAACCTAATTTCCAATATGATGCTATTTGGAGGTCAGGCCTTTGGTAGGTGATTAGGGCACAAGGCTATAAACCTCTGGAATGGGATTAGTATGCTTATAACAGAGACCCCAGAGAGTGCCCTCACCCTTTCTGCCATGTAAGGTTACAAAAATAATATGACCATCCTTGCACCAGGAAGTGGGCCCCTCACCAGATACTAAATCTACTAGTTCCTTGATCTTGTATTTCCCAGCCTCCAGAAGTGTGAGCAATGCATTTCTGTTGTTTATAAGTCACCTAGTCTGATGCTTTATTATAGCCATCTGAATGCACTAAAATGGATGAAAAATATATTCCATGCAAATGGTTTTGGTTATAATAATATTAGACAGAACAGATTTTAAGTCAAAAACTGTTACAAGAGACAAAGAAGAAGGCTATTTACTGATAAAAGGGTCAACTCATCAAGAAGATATAACAATATTACAATTACAAACAAATATGCACCAAACAAGAGTCCTAAAATTTATGAAACAGATGTTGACCTATTTGAAGAGGCAATCTGTTCTACAATAATAATTGGAGACTTCAATATACAACTTTCAATAATGGATAGAACAACTATACAGAAGATCAATAATAAAAGACTTGAATAACAGTATAAACCAGCTAGACTTAAGTGACATACATAGAATACTCTACTGGACAATAACAGAATAGATATTCATCTTAGGCACACATGGAACATTCTCCAGAATACATCATATGGTAGACAACAAAAAATGTCTTTATAAATTTAAAAGATTGATTCATATAAAGTATTTTCTCCACTCACAATGGAATATAACTGGAAATAAATAATGGAAGAAAAACTGGAACATTTGCAAATATGTGGACACAATAACTCACTCTTAAACAACTAATGGGTCAAAGAATAGGTCAAAGAAAAATTGGAAAATAGAGACAAATGAAAATGAAAACACAACATACCAAAATTTGTGCGATGGAAAGAAGATAGTGGTCAAAAGGAAATTTATAGCAGTTAATACCTACATTAAAAAAGGAGAAACAGTCAAATCAATAACATAACTTTACCCTTTAAGAAACTAAAAGAAGCAGGGCAAACCAAACCCAAAACTAACAGAGAAAATAATAAATATTAGAATCAAGATAATGTAATAGAGAATAGAAAAACAATAGAAAGAATCAATGAAACAAAAAGTTATTTCTTTGAATAGGTCAATAATAAAGGTAACAAATATTTAGCAAGACCAACAGAAAAAAGATAAGATATAATAAACAAAAATGAAAATGAATGTAAAACATTACAATCAACCTTAAAAATGAAAATGACTATAAGAGAATGCTATGAACAATTATATACCAACAAATCATATAACTTAGATGAAATGTACTAATTCTTAGAAACAAATAAATTGCCAAAACTGACTGAAGAAGAGGTAGACAGTCTTGAACTGACTTATAACAAGTAAAGAGGTTAGAGCAGTACTAATAATTTTTAAAAAGCTCCTAACAAAGAAAAGCTTAGGACAAGATGGCTTCACCTGTGAATTCCACCAAATGTTTAAAGATGAATTTATATTAATCCTTCTCAAAATAATGTGGAAGTTAGAAGAAGGGAGACTTCCTAATCCATTCTATGAAGCCACCATTACCCTATTACTAGATATCAAAAGAAAAGAAAATTACAGACCAGTATACCTTATAGATACAAATATCAGGGCAAGGGTCATATATGTAACCTAAACATTTGTACCCCCATAATATGTTGAAATAAAAAAAATCAATAGAATATCAAATCTAATAGTGTATTAAAAGGATTATACACTATAAATAAGTGGGATTTTTCTCAAGAATGCAAGGATGGTTCATTATAATGAAGTAGATCTCTGTAATACACTACATTAATAAAAGAAAAATTGCATGACCATTTGATGCAAAAAACTCATTTGACAAAATATATATAACACGTTTTGTTGATAAAAACACCCA
Organism: Cheirogaleus medius; assembly: GCA_008086735.1. Lineage (NCBI taxonomy): Eukaryota > Metazoa > Chordata > Mammalia > Primates > Cheirogaleidae > Cheirogaleus > Cheirogaleus medius. The sequence continues at coordinate 1,858,249 of VBSM01000656.1, read as the reverse complement.
GAAAACTAAGAATAGAAAAGAACACTCTCAAAACAATAAAGAGCACTTACGGAGAACCCATAGCCAACCTTTTACTCAATAGTGAAAGACTGAAAGCTTCAAACAAGACAAGGATGCCTTCTTTCACCACTGCTATTCAACATTGGACTGGAAGTTCTAGCCAGAGCAATTAGTCAAGAAGAAGTAATAAAATCATTCAAATTAAGAAGGAAGAACTCAAACCATTTATATTTGCAGATGTCATCATTATATATTAATAGAAAATTCAAATGAATTTACTAGAGCTAATAAGTGAATTAAGTGAAGTTACACAGTACAAGTCACAAAAAAATAGTGTTTTTTTTCTGTATACTAGCAAATGTACAATCTGGAAAGGAAATTAAGAAAATAATTAAATTTATGAAAGCATCCAAAAGAATAAAATGTCTAGGTATAAATTTAACCAAAGATGTGAAATACTTATTCACTGAAAACTATAAAATGTAGCTGAAATAAGTTAAAGAAAATCTAATCGGAGGGAAAGACATCTGTGTTCATACATTGGAAGACTTATTCTTATGAAGATAGCAATACAACCAAAGGCAATCCACAGATGCAATGCAATCCCTTACCAAAATTTCATTTTTTTAAAAGTCTGTTCTTTCAGAAATAGAAAAGCTGATCCTCAGATTCTTGTGGAATTACAATGGGTAACAAATAGCCAAATCATTCTTGAAAAAAAGGAACAAAATTGAAGATATCGTGCTACCTGATTTCAAAACTTATCACAAAACTACAATAATCAAGAGTGTGGTACTAGCATGAGGACAGACATATAGATAGACCAATGTAATAAAATTAAGGGTCCAAAAATAAATCCATTCATTTATTTCCAGTTGATTTTTGACAAGGCTGTCAAGATTACTCAATGGGAAAAGGATCTCTTTAACAAATGTTGCTGAGACAAGTGCATATTCATATACAAAAGGTCAACTTCAATAATAATAATAAAGTTGTATTCTTACCTCATACCATATACAAAAATTAACTCAAAATTGATCTATGACCTAAACAAAATAGCTAAAACAAGAAAACACTTCGAAGAAAACAGAGGTAAATCATCATGGCATTGAATTTGCCAATGGTTTCTTAGATATGACACCAAAAACTTAAATGACAAAAGAGAAAACAGAAATTAGACCTCATCAAAATTAAAAACTTTTTTGCCTCAAAGGATATTATCAAGATAGTAAAAAACAAACTATACAGTAGAAGAAAATATTTTAAAAATCATATATATGATGATGATGTAATATCAAGAATATATAAAGAACATTTACAACTCAAAAACAAAAAGACAAAAAGCTAAGGTAAAAAATAGTTCAAGGACTGGAAGAGACAATTCTCCAAAGAAGATATGCATATGGCCACAAGTACCTGAAAAGATGCTCATCATCATTAGCCATTAGGTAAACGCAAACAAAAACCACAATGAGGTACTACTTTACACTTGTTAGGATGGCTATAACAATAATAAATAGAAAAAGAAAAAGAAAATAATAAGTGCCAAATAATAATAGCCAAATCCTTCTTGAAAAACAGGAAGATGTGGAGAAGGTGAAGATGTGGAGAATCTAGAGCCCTTGTACTCTGCCAGTGGGAATGCAAAGTACTGTGTTCACTGTGGAAAACAGTTTGGTAGTTGTTCAAGAAGTTAAACATAGGATTAATATATTATCCTGCAATTCCACTCCTATGTATATATACAAAAGATTTCCCTAGCTACTCAAGTGCAAAAGCACGTGTTCATGGCAGTACAATTCATAATATCCAAAACAATAGAATCTTTCCAAATGTCCATCAACAGATCAATGAATAAGCAAATTGTATATATATGCAATGAAATATTCAGGCATAAACAGCAATATAGGACTGATACATTATACAATGTGGATGAGCCTCCAAATCATTATGCTCAGTGAAAGAAGTCAAAGGATCACATATCATATTATTCCATTTATATGAAAAACCAAAATTAGAAAAGTCCCTAGAAACAGAAGATTCAATATTTTTAAGATGTGCATTCTTCCTGAGTTGTGTTAGATTCAATGAATCTCAATCAAAATTCCAAAAATATTTCAGTAGAAATTGACAGGCAGACACTAAAATTTATAGAGAAGTAAAAAAGTAGCAAAAGGAGTTTTGAAAAATAACAAAAGTTGGAGAACTTCCCCTAACTGCTTTCTAAAAACTTACTCTGAAGGTATAGTAATTAAGACAGTGTGGTGTTGGTATAAGAATAGATGTATGGATCCATGGAAAAAAAGAGAGTTCCAATAGTGACCTAAACATGTATGGTAGATTGATTTGCAACAAATGTAATATAATGGGGAGAAGGATAGTTTTTCAGTAAATGGTGTGTGGAATATTTGAATATTCATTTGCATAAACATGAGCCTTAAGCTTTACCTCACACCATATTAAAAGAAAAAAAACACTTACCACAAAATGGGTCATGTGAGAACAGAAAAACATAAGGATTCTAAAAGAAAGCCAGAAAATATCTTTGTGAATTTATACTAAGCAAAGATTTCTGAGATAGGACACAAAAAATCAGATTACAAAAGAAAATAATTATAAACTGAACTTCATCAAAACTAAAAGCTTCTTTTCTTTGAAAGATATTAAGAAAATGAAAATACAAGCCACTGAGAGAAAATAGTTGCAAAACATTTATCTGATAAAGAACTTGTATTTAGGAGTTGTAATGAACTCAGCTTATTTACATAAAATATGCATACCAATTTTTAAAAATGTGGCAAAATATTGTAACATTTTACCAAACATATAATAATGTTAAATGAGCACATAAAAACCATGCTTAACATCATTAGTTAGTAGGAAAATTCAAATTAAAACCACAATGAGATACCTTTACACTTACTGTGCTTTCATATATGTTCTTTTGTGAAATGTCTGTTCAAGACTGTTGTCCATTTCTTAATTGTTTTTTATTACTGAAATGTTGGATTTTTTAATATATTCTAAGTAAGGTCCTTTGACAGATACATGCATAACACATATTTTTCTTGCAATCTGTATCACGACTATACATTTTCATAAAAGTATAATTTTTATAAGCAAAAATTTTAATGAAGCTCAACTTATTATATCTTTTATGGTTAGTTATTTTTGCTAACCCCAAGATCATAAATGTATTATCCTATGTTATCTCCTGGAAGCATTATAGTTTGAGATTTTATATTTAGGTTTATAAGCCATTTTTATTTATATTTTGTGTATAGTATGAGAAAAGGGTCAATGTTCCATATATACAATTGCTTCAGTATCATATGTTCTGTTTTATTAATCTAGTTGTCTATCCTTATATCAATAATACTCTATATTGATTACTGTAGTTTTATAAGTTTTGAGGTTCTGTAGTACAAATAATCATACTTTATTCTTTTTAAAAAGAATTTTAGCTATTCTATGTTCTTTGCATTTCCATACATATTTTAGAATCAGTTTGTCAATTTTTATAATAAAGCTTGCTGGCATTATGAGTGACATTTTATTGCATCTATAGAGATTGATTTGTGAAGAATAATAGCTTAAAAGTATTGAATCTTCCCATCTATGAGCATGATTTATCTGTTGATTTATGTAGGTCTCCAATAATTTGCCACAGTAGTGTTTCATACTTTTCAGTATAGAGGTCTCTCTTGAGTCTTTCATTTTATTTAATCCTAAATATTGTCAAGCTTTTGATGCTATTGAAAATTGTATATTTTATTATTTCATTTCCCAATTGTTTGGAATATTTTTTTTAATTTTTCCCTTTATTTCCTCTTATTATGGGGGTACAAATATTGGTAGGGTTACATATATTGCCCCTGCCACCCCTCTCCCACCTCGCCGTGCCACAGCTTCAAGCGTGTCCAACCCCCAGGTGGTGCACACCGCACCCATTATGTAAGTATACACCCTTCCCCTCCTCCCCCCTCCCACCTGCCCACCACCGGATAAAAATTTTTTTTGACATTTTGATTACATTGTATATCTTTGCCTCTCCATAAGAAGGGCTAGAGATAATCCCTCCCCCCCCACACAATGCACGCCACATCCCTAAGATGTGGGTCTTGCCCCCCTCCCCAATACCTGGTGAACACTACCACTATTTGAGCACCATAGTTTTAATCAGTCAGTACCAATTTGATGGCGAGTAGGTGTGTAACCCATTTTCCAGATCTTAGGTCGCCTCACTTTGTATAATGGGCTTAAGCTTAATCCAGGATGGAATATTTCCAATATTTCTCTTTTTTCTTAGATTATGCTGTTGTAGCGAAAATACATTCTCAATTATTTAATAAATCTTAGGTGAATAGTGAACTTTATGAGTAGTCAAATATCTAAAAATAGCTTTATTCATTTCTCATGGTTGATTTATGGTTTGATATAATTTTGCTAAAAATTTTAAAGGCTTGCTGCAATATCTGCTAAAATTAATTTTTACTCAGAAAAATTATATGCTATCTTACCATTATTTCTTGATAGTGGAACATATTTTCTCCTTAAGAAGTTTATAGATTCTCATATTTATACTTTGCTGTAATTTCACAATAATGTATTTAGGTATGAGTATTTTTTTCATTTATCCTGCTTGGCACTCAATGGGCCTTTTCAATTTTAAGGCAATTGTCTTTTTTCACGTTTGGTAAATTTTCTTGAGTTATTTCTATTTTTTTTTCATTATGCCCATTTTTTTCCTTTTATTTCATCATATAATGGGGGTACAAATATTGTTAGGG
>VBSM01000656.1:1840810-1853359 GCA_008086735.1 Cheirogaleus medius | reverse complement strand
TTGATATAGGCCATTCTCACTGGGGTTAGGTGGTATCTCATTGTGGTTTTGATGAGTTATTTCTTTAGAATTTCATCTCTTCTATTTTATTAAATCTCTATGACATACCTATAAGATATTAGACTTCTTGACTTGTTTTTAGTATATTCTATCTTTCTTCTCATAGTTTCTTCCTCCTTGAATACTTTCTTTTCTTTCTGGGAAATTCCCTTGAGTCCATCCTTTTATATTCCCACTTTATATTTGGTACCATATAATTAATTTTCAAGTACTCTGAGTTATTCCTTTATTTTTATAGTACCATATTCTTATGTGTACAATATCTTCTTGAAACTTCTATGGTATTTATCATAGTATTATGTGTATGTGTATTTTTTTACAAGTTCACACCTTCATTTTTCCTAGGGTCAATAGTTCCATCTGCTTACTTGGTTCCTTTTTGTGCCACTAGATTATTTTCAAACATATAGTATTCCTTTGGTGCCCATTTTTATTTATAAATAGGTTTTATTATGTAAGCAGTTGGAGTGAGTTTCCTTTGCATTTGTATAGTTACCTTTTCCCAGTTTCTTCAGTGAAAAAGCTGTCTCTGAGCTCTGTGTATATCAGCAGATCATGTCAACTGACAGGCTTCACTTTAGTGTGTGTATGTGTGAATCTAGAAGGCAGAATACATATAACTCAAATGCTAAAAAAAGGAAAATTGTTTTTTCTTGGTTGTCAACACCCACACTAGGAGCCTAACTTTCCACAAGTGGAAATTATTTATACATTAAACTTCCAGTTTTATCCTGAGGGATTATATATACCGTACAAAGGAAATTGTTGCATAAGCTAATTCACACTGATTTTCTGTAGATAAAACTTCAATCAGTTACCATTATTTATGGCCCCTAGCTCTTCTAATCTTCACAATACTGAATCCAATTTTTAACCATCTCTGTGGTTTTGCCTCCAAGGAATAAATGTTCCAACCTCTGTGTTTGCGTTATCTATTATCAGTTTCTGGGGTGAACACTCAAATTCTGGTTTATCTAACAATACGACCTAAATGACCTAATTTATTTTTAAGTTTTTGAAATTCGTGAAGATCTTCTGTCCAATGTTACTCCTACATCTAAAAACAGCAAGATAGATTATGCATTTTCATTATATATGTAAATATATATGTAAACATATATATATATGTATCTCCATAATGTATTTTCTCTAATTTCAGTGAGGTCTTCAGCAGGAAAAGGAGAGAAACAACAATGTAGTCTACCATTTTGTACCAGAAGCTTATATAATTATAATGTCAACATATGAGAAGGTACATAAGACAAATTAAATAGCAAACAATGAACTGAGAGACTGCGGAACTATGTGAAATTACTAACCACCATAGGTTACCTGCTTTTTTTTTTTTTTTGCTTTTATTTCATCAGATAATGGGGGTGCAAATATTGTTAGGGTTACATACATTGCCCCTACCACCCCTCCCCCCCCTCATGCCAGAGCTTCAAGCAAGTCCAATCCCCAGGTGGCCCAGGCAAGGCACACATTATGTAACTCTACACTTCCTCCCCCCTCCCGCCTGCCTTCCATCCAACATAAGATTTTTTTTTTTTTACATTTTGGATACATTTTATATCTTTGCCTCTCCCTAAGAAGGGTTAGAGGTATGACCATCCCCCCGACAATGCTCGCCACCTCCCTATGATGTGGAAAAAAGAGTTGTTTTGATTTTCATGAGATATTTATGAAAAATAATAATGGGTAATATTTTTGTACTTAATATGTGTGAAGAAATGTTCTATTTTATTTTTACCTGTATTTACTCATTTAATTCTCATGATAACCCTATGAGGTAGCAAGTATTATTATCATCATTTTACATATAGGTAAATGAAGGCACAAAGAGATCAAATAGCTTGCCAAAGAATTCACAGCTAGTAAATGGTACTGTTGAAATATGAAACCCGCGCAGTTTGGCTGTAGATTCTAGATTCTGTAGATTCTGGAATTAACAACTACAAAATATATCCTAAGTAAAAAAATAAATGGGGAACAGATAATTTATAGAACTATATTAAAATATATAAAGCATGACTGTATTAAATCATGTTCAATCTGTTCAGTAATCAAATAATTACAAATTAAAACAGCAATGGTACCATTTTTGCCTATCAAATTATCATGGGTTAATGAATGACAATATTAATGAAAATGTAAAGAAATGAGCACTTACATATAACTTATAAAAGTGAAAATTATTGTAATCTTTCTGAAAATAAGATTTTAACACATTTCTACAGTCTTCCAATACATGTATCCTTTGACCTATGAATTATTTTCCTAGAATACTCACATCTTTTAAAAATAGGCAAATATTTATATATGAAATATTTATGGTAGCACTATGCTAATAATACAATTCAAATGACTAAAATGTTATTCACTCATATATTTATTTACAATTATTTGTTCAGCAGCCACAACATACCAGACACTGAGACTCTGGGAATATATAGTAAGGAGATAGATAAAAATCACTTTTTTCAAAGAGTTTACATTATATTGTAGGAAGACAGGCAATAAACAAAGAAAAAATATCAAGTACTGATATAATAATCAATATATGATACAAATCAAGTACCGATATAATAAAGAAAAACATGATGAGGTGTTAGAGAGAAACTGGGTGGCTACTTTAGATTAGGTAGTTAAGAGGTGGCACTTTAAAAGTGAGAACTGAGTAAGAGTTTTCCAGGTTGAAGTAAAGCTCTAAGAGAGAACAAAAGCTTGGGTTGGCAGGTCTGAGCGCTAGAAAGGGGGATGTTTCTATATAATCAACCAGAGAGGGAGGAAGATTAATATAGGAGCCTGTAGGACACTGTAAGGAATTTAAATTCTATTCTGAATGTGATGAGAAGCTATTAACAGATTTTGAACAGAATGCAACATAAACTGATTCCATTAGAAAGGCTCACTTTGGCTGCTTCTGGATAATGGATTATAGGGGACAAAATTTAAACATCCACAAGTAATTATGAATAGATAACACCATCACTATATTGGGATAAAAATACTGGCTTTTTGCTAGATTAATCCAATAGATAAAATTAGTTTTATGCCCCAGAAAAGTATATCCAATAAATCAGAGCTGCTTGGGAATAGGTCAAATAATGACTATTAAATTTGTGTATACTAAAAGTACACCTTATAAATTTAAATTGTTCAAATATTTTGTGTCTTTTGGTATATTTTTAAAATTTTTTCATAATTTTTATTGGTTTATATACATCATATTTTTGTTATGAATAAGATGTTTTCTCTTTTTTAATTTTTTTCTTATTTCAGCATATTTTGGGGATACACATATTTAGGTTACATATATTGCCTTTGTCCCACCAAAGCCAGAGCTTCAAACATGTCCAACTCCCAGACGGTGTGTACCACATCCATTAGGTGTGTATATACCGATCCCCCTCCTCCACTATCTGCCTGACACCCGATGAATGTTACTACTATATGTGCACTTAAGTGTTGATCGGTTAATACCAATTTGCTGGTGAGTACATGTGGTGCTTATTTTCCATTCTTGGGGTACTTCACTTAGTAGAATGGGTTCCAGCTCTACCCAGGAAAATACAAGAGGTGCTATATCATTATTGTTTCTTATAGCTGAATAGTACTCCATGGTATACATATACCACATTTTATTAATCCACTCATGTATTAGTGGGCACTTGAGTTGTTTACACATCTTTGTAATTGTGAATTGTGCTGCTATAAACATTCGAGTGCAGATGTCTTTTTTGTAGAATGTCTTTTGCTCTTTTGGGTAGATGCCCACTAATAGGATTGCTGGATCAAATGGTAGATCTACTTGTAGCTCTTTAAGGTATCTCCACATTGCTTTCCACAGAGGTGAACTAGTTTGCAGTCCCACCAGCAATGTAAGAGTGTTCCTATCTCTCTGCATCCATGCCAGCATTTATTGTTTTGGGTACTTTTTATTCATTTTTTTTTTCTTCTTGCATTGTCATGTTGTCTCATCTATAGTACTATACCTCATTCTTTCCTTGTATTAGCATCTCATTTCTTCTGTATTTGTTATTGGTTTTTCTTGTAATTTAAGTATTCAGTAGTAATCATAGCAGGCATCCTTCTTTTATTCATTTTATAATCAAGGAAAAAAATCACTATTTAAGAGCAAGGAATCTAGAAAGGATTAGACTAATAAAGGAATAAAAACTCCAAAGAAAGGAAAGAAAAATGAAAAAAAAAAGTTAAAACAATGTGTCCATTCCATACATTCTTGTGGTATTGTACCTAGCATGTATATGTGGAGAAATAGCAAGAAAATAGTCATTTATTTTCATTTAAAAACAGCACATTAGTTAAGAGTCTTAAATATTCTGTTAATAACATGTTTAAAGGATGAATTATGAGTGAAATCTCTTTTTAAAACTTACATTGAAATATTAGGCAGTCTCTCACATGAAAGTAATGGGAAAATGTACATTAACTTTGTCATTGTTGTTATTGTTGTTTTAATTTTTAAGCTTGTGATAAAAAGATAAAAATGTACGTGAACATCCATGACAGTTCTTCCACAAATGTGAGTAATAAGCAGCTAACTTAGAAGCTTAGAAATACATTTTCTGGAACAAATTTTTTACATAGGAAAGTACACTTTAACTCACTAAATATTTATTGACTGATTGGCTTCCAACACTAAGCCTGCCCCTTAGTAACTTTGAAATGTCACTCAAGGTTATTTTATCTTTGTAGGCATGGTTTTCTTCATCTTTAAAGTAAAGGGATTTGTTTTCATCCTTTCCCTTCTTTTTGAGATTGATTGATTGATTGATTTAGAATATTGCAGGGATACAAAAGCTTTGGTCGCATAAATTGCCCTTGTACCACCCCAGTCAAAGCTACAAGCATGTCCATCCCTCAGACAGCGTACACTGCACCTGTTAGGTGTGAATGTACCCATCCCCTCCTCCCCCCCACTTGCCTGAGCCCCAATGAATGTTGCTTCCATATGTGCACCTAAGTGTTGATCGATTAGTAGCAATTTAATGGTGAATACATGTGGTGTTTGTTTTTCCATTCTTGTAATACTTAGAAGAATGGGATCCAGCACCATCCATGATAATACAAGAGGTGCTATATCACCATTGATTTTTGTGGCTGAGTAGAACTCCATGGTATACATATGCCACATTTTATTAATCCACTCGTGTATTGATGGGCACTTGGGGAGTTTCCATGTCTTTGCAATTGTGAATTGTGCTGCTATAAACATTCAAGTGCAGATATCTTTTTAATATTATTGAAAACCAATTATGTGGCAAGCAGTGTGCTAGAGTCATTGTATAAATCATCTCATTTAATCTTCTCTGTAACTCAGTGACGTAGTAATGATCATCCTCATTTTACAAGTAAGGCAACATATTTTACAGTTGAATAATTTAAGTTTTCCAAATTGTAATTTAAAAGATAATGGGAAAAAACTTTAGAACTTGCTTTGAATAAATAAGTTTAAAAGGATGGGTTTAAACCAGGTCTATCACACTATTAGGGTATTGGTTGTTGCTACTGTAACATGCTGCTCTAGGAAGCAACTGATTTATCAAATTTCCCATTTCTAAAAGGTGGATAATCTTGAGAAAAATGTTATCCAGATTTAATATTCAATGACTTTAAGCTAAATGCCAATGTATCTTGCACTTTCCTACTATGAGGACTTAGTTTCTTCGGACTGGCACAACAAAATAATTATACTGGGTAATTTATAAATAAAATAAATTTATTACTCACAAGTCTAGAGACTGCACAGTCTAAGAGCAAGGCATCAGTAGATTTGATATCTGGTGATGACTTGCTCTCTGCTTTCAAGATGGTGTGAAATGTAAGCATTTGAAGAACTGACATACTTTTTTGCAGATGATCTGATCTTATCTAGTTTATTAATAAAAAGATTAAGTCAGAAGAAATATGTTTGAATCAAGCTCTCTTGTGGCAATACAGTAGCAGGGGAATGGGTACAGATTGATTGTGATATATGGCTTCAGATGTAGTAGATAACCAAAAGCAATCTGGATTATAGAAGCAAATCAGTCTTGCAATTATCAGGTTAACTTTGGTCATGATTATCAAGGCAAGGGTCTTTTGGTTAAAAATAAGCATTGGGAAGAAAGTGTACTGATATCCATTACTGTACAAATTATGTATTTGTCAGAATAGTACCTATGTGTCTTAGGAACTTGTGGTGTAGAGATTATCCGCACTGTGAACATATTATATTGAATAATGGAACTTCATTTGTAACATAATTTCTGGTGATTATAGATCTTTATTATCTTATGATTTTCCCTGAAGAGAGATTTGGGCTTTCAGTCTCTTTATATTGAAGTTTCATTTTGTTTATCACAGAAAATATATACCTGCAAATAATACTTCCCCTAAACTACAGTTTTGGTTATGGGACAACAACTCCACTTACAAAAACTATAGATGTTTAAAACAAAGTTAAAGTCCATATTGCTGTAGACTGGTGTTTCTCTATTTTGTCTGCACATTTGAATTGCATATGACATTTTTTAAAAGTTCCAATGTTCATAATGCACAGCAGACAAAATAATTCAAAATTTCTGAGGGAGGGATCAGTCATCAATACAGTTTAAAGTTTCCTATCTGCTTTCCAGTATGCAGCCAAAGTTGAGAACAACTGCTACAAATAATTATGTTAAGCTTTATTTCCCCCAGGGCCTGACTACCCCCAATGTAACACATTATTCATTTAAGAGAGGTGTTTCATTCCTGCCAGAGAGCTGTGTTGTCTCAGCTGTAAGACTCAGTTTTAATACATAAATAGGGAGACTTTTTTGAGGGCCTATTAATTGCTGAGTCATTTCTAGATTCTATCATGAATATATTACAGAATGTGGAAGCATTTTCAGCTTGTGATTTGATTTAGGAAATAAGACTTGCATACACGGTAAAACTGAAGAATGAATAAAGAGGGTTTGTGGGGATTTCTGAATTGGGTAGGACTCATCATAGGTGTATGACGAAACAGAAAAATGGAGGGATCCTTGTGGTCTGTTACAGCTGGAGCTTTCACATACAAGATAATATAGGTAACATTTGAGTTAGATCTTGCTTAGGGGACAAACGTGGATTATTTGGTAAAGTAATTAGGACAGCAAAACTTTTCCCTAGCTATTTGTAGATCCAATCTAAGAGGTTTGTTTGGTGCATTTCTGCTGTATCTATACTAATACAGATTTTAGAGCTTTCAAAATCACTTGAGTAGCAGAAAAATTATGACATGCACACTTTGCAAATGATTGTTGATAGGTGCTGGTGGTACTGATGTGTAGAATCTATTATTATATTAGCGTTTGAATAAGCAGAGTTTGAGGATCTTTTGTCCAGTTGAATTTGGCTGTCTGGCCAGAGATGGAGGAGCAGATATGTACCTCTTACATTGCTAAAAAGCAGTGGTGATTTTTAGTTAGGTTTCTATCTCAGAAAAATGAAAATACCCTGCTCCCCAATTTTCTTTCCACATTTTAGTAGCTACTATATGCCTCTTATTTTTCTTCAGTAAATCTCAATAAAGTTACCATTTACCAAGTCTTTGTAAAAATTACTTATGTGGGAAGAGTGTAATGAATATTATAAACTCTCTGTGGCTTCTGAGTAAATATGAGCACCAATATCTTGTAACATGATATTCTTAGGCCTCAATTTTCCTTAAACTATAATTAAGAAACAAATTCACAATTCTGATGTAATAGATAATGTTCTGAGAAATAAATTCAGAGAAAGAAATACAGTAAGTGATAGTCACTAAATAGGGCATTTACTTTTAAGAGAGGCAATCTGTCCAGAAAGAAGATGAGCTTATCTGCATTGTTACCAGCACTACATATCCTCAGGATTTGGTCTGATTAAAGAGGTGAATTCCATCACAAATAAGCAGCATAGATGCCCACAAATTGTGCTAAATTATACTCAAGTACCTGGAATGAATTGCTATATGTGATTTATGGATAGCTGGAAATTTAGGAAGAATCAAGCTCATTTTGTACTGCCCCTCTGTGCTGAGTTATTCCCTACTCTGTAATGCTGCCTCAAGCTAGGTATGCTCGGAAACCAAAGTGATGACAGAATTGAGTCAAAAGTATTATTAACACTTGTCATCAATCAGCCTAGAGAACAAAGTTAGCCCTGGTTTCTTTTGATAACATCACAGTAATTTTGGAAAACATAAAGGCAGAGCTTAGGAAAATAGTTCACAGAATTAACTATGAGAAGAAATGAAGTCTTTGCCAAAAAGAAAAGAGGGCAATCCAAAGGTAGGCATGCATGCAAGTGGTAGAAATGGAGAAAAAGAACAAATGATATTTATGAAGAAAATATATTTATTATTATTTACCTACTCTTCCCCTCCAAAGTCAATGGGCATTTAAATACATTGTAAGAACAAGAAAATAGCACTAATCAAAGGAGGATTATAAATGTTTTTTTAAAAAAAAACTTAAAGGGATAATTGAAACAGCTTTGAGGTTGTTGTACTAGTGTCTCTCAGAATAATATCTTATTTTTTAACATAGTCTTAAAATTTAGTTGGCTCTCTTGGAAATCTCAGTCATTTTATGTTAACAGATGAGTAATTCAGAAAACTGTGGATGTCATTGAAAATAAAATAGGAAACCATGAGGCTACATCCCTCTCCAAAAGCAAATAATAAGCTTGCAAAAATTACCAGAATAAATTTTTTAAAACCCTGGAATCAAGTCAAAAACTGACAATAACCAAAGGAAGACATTGTGGACATAGAAGCTGTTGCTCTGTGGGAAGAGAATACTGTGACACTTTAAATTGTTCACCTGCCATCGTCCATACTACAAATGAGTAGCACCCATGAGAATGGCAGTCTTTATACCAGAGGGAGAAAAATGGAACTTACTCTTGAAAAAATCTGGTTGTGGATTTCGACCTCTCTGGAGGCTCTGAGAAAGACTAAATAAAGGCTTCCCATTGCTTCACATGACTTAAAAAGTCACAGGGATGGGGCAATTTTTCAAATGACCTTACCCAAAATAATTTACTTATTTATTATTATTTTTAAAAATCTGATATAGATTTTTTAATTTCAGCATATTACAGGGGTACAAATGTTTAGGTTACATATATAGCCTTCGCCCTGCCTGAATCAGAGCTGCAAGCATGTCCAACATCCAGATGGTGCTCACGGCACCCTTAGGTGTTAATATATCCATCCCTTCCTCCCTCCTCCCCCGTCCCACCTGCTCGACACCTGATGAATGTTATTATTATATGCGTACATCAGTGTTCATCAGTTAAGACCAATTTGATGGTGAGTACATATGGTGCTTGTTTTTCCATTCGTGTAATACTTCACTTAGTAGCATGGGCTCCAGCTCTATCCAGAATAATACAAGAGATGCTAGATCACTGTTGTTTTTTGTGGTTGAATAGTATTCCATGGTATACATGTAGCAGGTTTTATTAATCCACTGATGCATTGATGGGCACTTGGATTGTTTCCACATCTTTGCAATTGTGAATTGTGCTGCTATAAACATTCTAGTGCAGATGTCTTTTTTATAGAGTGTCTTTTTCACCTTTGGGTAGATGCCCAGTAATGGGATTGCTGGATCAAATGCTTGTTCTACTTGTAGCTCTTTGAAGTATCTCCATATTACTTTGCCCAGAGGTTGTACTAGTCTCCAGTCCCACCAACAGTGTAAGAGTGTTCCTATCTCTCCTCATCCACACCAACATTTATTGTTTTGGGACTTTTTGATGAAAGTCATTCTCACTGGAGTTAAGTGATATCTCATTGTGGTTTTGATTTGTATTTCCCTGATGATTAGAGATATTATTTTTTCATATGTCTGTTGACCATTAGTCTATCTTCTTTTGAAATGTTTCTGTTCATATCCTTTGCCCACTTTTTAATGGGATTGTTTGATTTTTTTCTTACTGATCTTCCTGAGTTCTATATAGATTCTAGTTATCAGCTCTTTATCAGATGTGTATCATGCAAACATTTTCTCCCCTTCTGTAGTTTGTCTGTTTGCTTTGATGATAGTTTCCTTGGCTGTGCAGGAGCTTGTTCATTTGATCAGGTCTCATTTATTTATTTTTGTTGTTGCTGTGATTGCCTTTGGGGTCTTCTTCATAAATTCTTTCCCTAGGCCAATGTCTATAAGAGTTTTTTCCAACATTTTCTTCAAGAATTCTTATAGATTTATGCCTTAGGTTTAATCTTGTTTTCAACCATGAGTCTATTTTTGTGAGAGGTGAAAGGTACGGATCCTGTTTCAGTCTTCTACATGTGGCTATACAATTTTCCCAGCACCATTTATTGAATAAGAATTTTTTCCCCTAGTGTATGTTTTTGTCCACTTTGTCAAAGATTAGATGGCTATATGAGGATGGTTTTATATCTAGGTTCTCAGTTCTGTTCTGTTGGTCTATGTCCCTGTTCTTGTGCCAGTAAAATGCTGTTTTAGTTACTGTAGCCTTGTAGTATAGCTTGAAGTCTGGTAAATTGATATCTCCCAATTTGTTCTTTTTGCTTACGATTGCTTTTGTTATACAGCACCTCTCTGTTTCCATACAAAGCATAGATTTATTTTTTCTAGATCTGGAAAAAATGATATTAGTATTTTAATGGGATTTCATTGAATCTGTAGATAACTTTGGGTAGTATAGACTTTTTAGCGATGTTGATTCTCCTGACCCATGAACATGTATGATTTTCCACCTGTTTACATCCTCTGCTAATTCCTTTCTCAGTGTTTCATAGTTGTCCCTGTAGAGGTATTTCATCTCCTTAGTTAAATATATTCCTAGGTATTTTATATTCTTTGTTGCTATCATGAAGGGTATCGAGTCTTTTATTTGCTTCTCAGTTTGACTGTTGTTGGCATATAGGAATGCTACTGATTTGTGTACATTGATTTTGTAACATGAGACTTGGCTGACTTTGTTTATCAATTCCAGTAGTCTCATGTCAGAATTTTTGGGTTTTTGTAGATAGAAGATCATATCGTCAGCAAAGAGTGGTAGTTTGACCTATTCTGTCCCCATTTGGATGCCCTTGATTTCCTTCTCTTGTGTAATTGCTCTGACTAGGACTTCGAACACTATGTTGAATAGAAGTGGTAAGCTTAGTCAGGAATGAAAAAGGAGAAATTACAACTGATACCATGGAAATGCAAAATATAATCTATGAATACTATAAAACTTCTATGCACATAAGCTTGACAATATAGAGGAAATGGACAAATTCTTAGAAACACACAGCCTCCCTAGGCTCAAATAGAATTCCTGAACAGAGCAATATCAAGTACCAAAATTGAATCAGCAATAAAAAACCTTCCTAGAAAGAAAGGTCCTGGACCAGATGGTTTCACACCCAAATTTTTCAAGAACTACAAAGAAGAACTGGTGTCTATCCTGCAGAAATTATTCCACAAAATCGAGAAGGAAGGAATCCTCCCCTACACATTTTATTAAGTCACCATCACCCTGATACTAAAACCAGGAAAGGACACAACAAAAAAAGAAAACTACAGACCAAATATCCATTATGAATATAGGTGCAAAAATTCTCAAAAAATCCTAGCAAACCGAATTCAGGTGCTTATCAAAAAACTAATCCATCATGACCAAGTGGGCATCATCCCAGAGATGCAGGGATGGTTCAACATATGCAAATCTATAAATGTAATTCACCACATAATAGAAATAAAAACAAAGATGATATGATCCTCTCAATAGATTCAGAAACAACATTCGACTAAATTCAGCACCCTTTTATTATGAGAACTCTTAACAAAATAGGCATAGAAAGGACTTTCCTAAAAATGATACAAGCCATATATGACAAACCCACAACCAACGTCATTCTGAATGGGGAAAAACTGAAAGCATTCCCACTTAAAACTGGAACTAGCCAAAATAATTTAAAGGCACAAGTATTGGCTGAAGCAACCTGAGGCAAAGGATAACACCTTGGACAAGCAATAAACAGACCAAGAAACCTGGGAAGAAACCGGTTGAGAAAGTTGATACATGTCAGAATAAGGGCCTTTAAAAGCTCGCATGTACACTAGGGAATTAGGAAATTGTTGTGTGCTTGTGTGTGTGTGTTTCATATATATTAAGTATGAAATGTCTGATTTCCTTACGTACTAAGTTTGGCAGCTGATATCTCTGACATTCTACTTTTTCATACTTCTTGTTTTATGTTTATTGTGAATGTACATCATCAGTCTTTCAAACGCATGTTTGGGTGTGTGGTTATATTTCACATTTTTTAGAGCAATTTTTGTGACACCATGGATAAGTAAAAAAATTTTTTTTGATTTTCCTACTCTGGATATTTCATATAAATGAAATTATACAACATGTACCTTTGTCTGGCTTCTTTCACTTGAGATAATGTTTTTTTTATTTTTGTTTATTTCATCATATTATGGGGGTACAAATATTGTTAAGGTTACATAT
>VBSM01000656.1:1801713-1818429 GCA_008086735.1 Cheirogaleus medius | reverse complement strand
AGGATTCTGTGCCCACAGGAGGTGGGCAGACTCCCCACTCCTTGGGTGTGGGCTTTGCCCATTATTTAATTAGATTGTTTGATTTTTTCCTATTGGGTTGTTGGAGCTAATTATATATATATTCTAATTATTAACACCTTGTCAGATGGATAGTTTGGGAATGTTTTCTCCCATTATGTGGATTGTGTCTTCAGTTTGTTGATTGTTTCCTTTGCTGTGCAGAAGCTATTTAGCTTGATGTGATCCCATTTGTCCAATTTTGCTTTGGTTGCCTGTGCTTTGTGGGTGTTGCTCAAGATGTCCTTGCCCAGACCAATGTCCTGAAGCATTTCTCCAATGTTTTCCTTTAGTAGTTTCAGGTCTTAGATGTAAGTATTTAATCAATTTTTGGTCTTTCAGAATATTGTAGAGGCACAAATACTTTGTTTACACATATTGTCTTTGCACTGTCCAAGTCAGAGCTACAAGCATGCCCATCCCCCATACCTGTTATGTGTGAATTTATCCATCCCCTCTTCCGCTTGATCAATTTTAATTTTACTTTTGTTTATGTCAAGAGATGAGAGTCTAGTTTCATTCTTCTGCATATGGATATCCAGTTTTCCCAACACCATCTATTGAAGAGACTGTCCTTTCTCCATTGTATGTTCTTGGCAACTTTGTCAAAGATAAGTTCACTATAGATGTGTGGATTTATTTCTGGGATCTCTATTCTGTTCCATAGGTCTATGTGTCTATTTTTATGCCATACTGCGTAAATTATTCCATAACATAGAGAAGAAGGGAATCCTCCCCAACTAATTCTATGAAGCCAATATCACCTGGATACCAAAGCCAGAAAAGGACATAACAAAAAAGAAAACTACATACCAATATTCCTTATGAATATAGATGCAAAAATTCTCAATAACATACCAGCAAACTGTATTCAACAGTACATCAAAAAAATAATCCAACATGACCAGCACAGGGATGCAAAGATGGTTCATCATATGTAGATCAACAAACTTGATTCACCACATAAACAGAAGCAAAAACAATGCCCATGCGATCATGTCAATATACGTAGAAAGAGCATTTGACAAAATCCAGCACCCTTTTATGATTAAAAAACCCTCAACAAACTAGGCATACAAGGAACATATCTCAAAATTATAAAGCCATATATGACAAACATATAGCCAACATCATAGTGAATGGGGAAAAGTTGAAAGCATTCCCCCTAAGAACTGGAACAAGACAAGGGTGTCCACTGTCACCACTTCTACTCAACATAGTTCTGGAAGTCCTAGCCAGTAAAATCAAAGGTGAGAAATAAATGAAATGTACCCAAATCAAGAAAGAGGAGACCAAACTATCACTTTTCACTGATGATATGAGCCTATATCTTGAAAATCCCAAAGACTCCACCAAAAGACTGCTGGAATTGATAAATAAATTCAGCAAAGTCTCAGGTTATGAAATTATTGTACACAAATCAGTAGCATTTCTATATACCAATAACAGTCAAGCTGAGAGTTAAATCACATAGTCAATACCATTCACAATAGCCTCAAAGAAAATAAAATACTTAGAAATGTACTTAACCAAGGAGGTGAACAATCTCCATAGGGGAAGTATGAAACACTGAGGACAGAAATTGCAGATGACACAAACAAATGGACAAATATAGCATGCTCATGGAATGGTAGAAGCAACATTGTTACAGTGTCCATACTGTTCAAAGTGATTTACAGATTCAACACAATCCCCATCTAAATACCAGTATCATATTTCACAGATCTAGAAAAAATAATTGTATGGCTTTGTTTAGAGCAAAGGAAGAGCCCAAATAGCCAAAGCGATGTTAAGCAAAAAGAACAAATCTGGGGGCATCACATTACCAGATTTCAGACTATACTATAAGGCTATAGTAACCCAAGCAGCACGGGACTGGTACAACTATAGAGACATAGACCAATGGAACAGAACAGAGAACCAAAATATAATGCCATCTACCCACAACCAACTGATCTTCAACAAAGCAGACAACAACATACACTGGGAAAAAGAAGCCCTCTTCAATAAACGGTACTGTGAAAATTGGTAGTTTATTGTTTCTCATCATTTTGTACAGTTTCATTGTTGCTTTTTGTGGAGAAAATTAGTCAAGCTTTTTAGTGCACAATGTTGGAAACACTCCCTTTCTGTAAGCTGTTTTTCTTCCTTGCAAGTGATGACAGGTAAGCTAATTATCTGCCTACAGAGATGTGGGAGGGAGAGCAAATGGACAGACATTTAAAAACAAACATAAAAACACTCTAATTTACTTATTTACTTCATCTTCTATTGTGGATTCAGTCTCAACTAATATGGGCTGCTTCTCCTCTCTTCCTCAATCTAGGACACAGTCAGCTTTTATAATTTTACAGATTTATCACAGGAGGTATTAATTTAATAGATTCATCAAATCCCCTAGGTGTTTTTTGGAGTTTGTGTGTTTGTTTCATGGTAAAAAGCCAGCAACTGATGGGAGCTTACCACCATGTTAGTAATTGAAACCTGCAATTCTTTGCTCTTTCCTTAGTAGCCTTATTGCCTCCAGCCTAATACAAGCTTCATTGTCTTATTCTTGGATGATTATATCTGTGTTCTATTCAACTTTCATGCTTTCTATTTCTGCCACTTCAACCTATGTTAACAATTACCAAGAGATTACTCATACAAAAATCCTTCTTTGCAGATATCATTGTTAGGGAAAATTTTGAAAGGAGGATACTCAAATTTATGGTGGATTATTTTGTGTCCCTTATAATGTAGTGGCAAATGCAAGAAAACTTACCTAAGTATTTTCCCTGATTTATTCTCTAGACCAGGCATTATTACAGCCACTTCAATATCTTAATTTCCATATCAAGAGATAAAGTATTCAAGAGGAATGTAGTATTCTGTTTTAAAAGTTGCTAGATAAGATTTATGCATCTTTTTTTCAAATTTTGCAAAAGGAATGGGATATATGTGGAATTAATAAAGGGATGATTTGTAAGACCATAGAACAAAATATCCACTCTTTCTGTGCTTATGCCAAACAGTAATATGAGACCCTTGAAGATAAGTATGCCCTAATTAGCAGAAAAGACCTGCTCTGAATACCTTTCCTGAAAATATTTTTCTCTTCACTCTCTTCACATTGATTTCTGCCTATTTCATAGAACACATTTTGTGTTTTTCCAAACTAGGGCCTTGGCAGATGCTCCCTTGGCCTAAAATATCATCTTATTTTTTATAATGCAGAGAGTTGACAATGATACTTTTATTTGTTTGTTTTCAGTATAATGAAGTTAATGTATTATGACTGAAATAAAACTATAGGGTAAAGATAATACTAATAATGTAAACATAAATGAAACAAATAAAATGACACTTTTCCTACTGCTAGTAGAACCTTGTCATCAACCAAAATATGATAAAAATATAATGGAAATCTAATCAGCTCTTATAAGTTGGCCAAAATTTTTATAATTATCAAGAAGAATTTTAAAAATATAGATGTATATCCACTATATCCACTATTAATGGTAATCTTGTTATACATTTACATGATTTAGGTATCCTAAATATATATTTTCTAATATTAGTAGAAAGATAACACAATTAGTAAATTCAGTAAAAGGTATGTAAAATTTCTACAGAAAACATTATTGAACAGTCCTAAAAGATCATTTTAACATCCCAAATGTTAGAATTTTAATTAGAAAGCTATACAGTGCTTACATAGAAAAAAAACATTAGTATAGTGAACATGTCATCTTTCCCTACAATCAAACTATAGGTTCAGTGCAATAGAATAAAAAATCCAACAGGTTTTTTTTATAGATCTTGATAAGATGATTCTAAAAGTTATAAGTAACAGTAAGGGTTCCAGAAAACCAGGAGTAGTCACTTGCCTTGCCATATATCAGAAATTAATATGAAACTATTATAATTAATAATTTGTGATATTGGTACAGGGAAAGAACAACAGAAATGATTAAGAACTTGGAAACAAAAGTGTGCATATTATACAATTATAATATATGACATAGGTAGAAAGCCTAAATCTCACAAGTTTTAATAAAGCATGACAGACTTTTTATAAAATTTAAAACACCTAAAATTACATAATATTCCATGTGTGTATGTATAATACTTTTAAGGAACACACACACACACACACACACACACACACACACAGGAAGCCCTTGCTTTGCAAAGGTCTGATATGCTTGCATTTTGGTTTCCCACAGTTGAAATAACACCAGTTTCAAAATGACATGGTTTAAATTTAAATTTCATGATATATTTTAAATATGAGTAATTCCATAAAGTACAAACTTTGCTGCTAGCTCTCCCATAAATCACTATGTAAATAACATGTTCACATAATCAGTGATTAATCATGCCATTTCTTTCAAAGTCTTTTTTTGATTGGTCCCTTCACATCTGTTATTCAGTCCATACACAGACAGCAAAGTGTGACTTCTGTCTGATAAACGCCTGTGACATTTGACAAAATGGATAATCAATAGAAGGAATTGGCCATCAAAGGTGAAAGTATAGCAAATAAATAAAAATGTTAAAACTGGAAGTGAAATTGGAAGTGATTAGAAGATTTGAAGATGGTGCCTGCAAAGGCAGGGAAGAAGGCATTATGGCAGGAAATAAGAACAAGTAATAGGCAGACAGGTGGAAGAAACCACTCTTTTATTCCACCTAATAATTAGAGAGATTGCTCATAAATTCGTACTCTTCACAGACACTGGAAAAATATGGAATGCATGGTAAATGGTTAGCTCAATAAATAATTAATACAACTCCTGGATTTTTGCAAAAATTCTTCTCATTGATCCTAACTACTCAATTCTCATCATGAAATTTGAGTTTCATTCAACTTTCGACAAATATTTATTGATCTTTTTCTACTCCAGGTACTATTTTAGCAATTACATTATACCCAAAGATTAAACAAAATTTTTTTGCCTCATGGATCTCAAATTCTAGTGGATGGAAACAAACAATAAATGAGATAAATAATTAAATGATATAGTAAGTGATATGTACCATGGGAAAATATATAAGGAAGAATAATGGTTTGAAGGATGGGTAAAATTTCATATAAGATGTTTAGGATTTATATCACTGAAGTGACCGTTGAAGTAAGTGAGAGAAAAATTTATGCACATATCTAGGGAAGAACATTCTAGACAGAGAAAACAAGTGCAAAGGATCTAATATTGGACTGTGCCTCACATATTCTAATAACAGTAAGGAGGCCAAGGCATCCAGGGCAGATAAAATGGAGGGTGTGTGTAGATAGTTACCAATGAGGTCAGAGAACTAAGAGAGACTCAATTGTTTAAGAATTTGCAGTTCATTCAAGGACTTTTACTCTGAGTGAGATAGGAAGACAGTGGTTATATTTGAGCAGAAGAGTAACATGATATGAATAACATTTCAACAGGATTGCTTAGGCTTCTATGTTGAGAACAAACCTGGGAGGAGGGCAAAGTGTAATCAGGGACAAGTTAATAGGATATTGCAATAATCCCAATAATACATGATGGTGACTTGGTAGCAGTGAAGGGGAATGAGAAGTGTTCAGATTGTGGATGTAATTTTATGATATAACTTAGAGGACTTCCTGAAAGATGTGGGGCATAAAAGAAAAAGTGATGCCAGTGTAACTCCAAAGATCCTAGCATGTATAGCTGGAAAGATAGAATTAACTGAGATGTGGGAGACTGTGAGGAACAAATTTGGAGTGTGAAAAGATCATGGCCCCAGTTTTGGAATCCTTCTAGAACACAAGCCTAACCATGTCACTTCACAGCTAAGATCATTCTTTTCTTCTAGAATAAAATTCAAACTCCTTAGGATAGTATACAAAGGTCTGAATGATGTACATTCAGTACATTCTAATCTACATTTTTATGTTCCATCATTCACTGTTATTTTACTAAAACACTTGCAATTTTTCTGAGTAACATAGTGTTTTGCATGCTATTTTCTGTCATTGGAGTGTATTTCTTCCTATTTACTTATTAGCAACCTACCAAACATTCTTTAGAATATAGATAAAACAATACCCTCTGTGAAACTTTCCCCACTTCTGTCAGGCAAAACTAATCACTGTGTCTTCTATAATACTCTGAAATTATGTCTATCATAGCACATGTTTCATTATTTGGATCCCACATTAAACTGTAAACTCCATGAGGGCAGGACCATGACTTATTTACATCTGTTTCCTCCAGCTATTTCCACAAAAAATGTACAATAGATGCCCCAAAAATATTTGTTTAATGTCAAATTAGAAAATAAATGAAAAACAAAGCACTCATGGTAATTATTTAGAATCATATGTTTGACACAAAAAAAATATATGGCATGGAGTCAGGCAGGAGATGTAGTTTAAATAGAAAATCCATCCAGAGTTAAACAATGCATTTTAAAGCTATAAGAATAAAAATAATTAAGAAGAGCTTTCAACAGCATCTCTTCTTTGGCAAATTTGTTATGTTTTGGGGGTGCAATTTATACCTATTATGAACAATATTGTACAGGAGACCATTCTCCTAAGTGAAGTATCACAAGAATGGAAAAACAAACACCACATATACTCACTATTAAATTGGAACTAACTGATGAGCACTCACGTGCACAGAGGGAAGTAAAACTCAGTGGAAATCAACCAAAGGGGAGGGGAGTGGAGAGAGAGGGGCAAAACCTACCTAATGGGTACAATGAACACTATTTGGGTGATGGGCACACCTATAGCCAGGAATCAAGCATTACAAAAGTGATCCATGTAACCTAAAACATTTGAACCTCCTTAATATTTTCAAATAAAAATTAAATAAATATAAATAATCAAATAAAAAAGAACAGGTTTCAGATTGTGCTTCAAAGACAGATTGTTCCCCCAAGTCCCCAAAATTATGAATCAAAATATTGATCAACTAAAGAATATCATTTTGCCTTCAGCTATCCACAAGTTGTTTATGAATTAGTACTCATCTTTTTAAGTTAATTAATTGTTCTATGAAATATAAAGGACTGTGTTTGGATTCATGCCAGAGACATTCTACAAGCTGATGTCTCAGTGTGACAGACACATCAACATTTGTGGATGCCATATATAACCTAGCTAAGAGGCTTAAATATGCTAATGCCTGATTCTATGTGTCACATTTAATGGTGCAGTATAAATTCCTACATAGTTTTATTTTTATAGATTTATGGGTTAGAAGTACAGTTTTGTTACATAGATATGGTGAGTAATGGTGAAGTCTGGGCTTTTAGCATAACCATCACCCTAATTGTGTACATTGTACCCATTAAGTAATTTTTCATCCCACACCCCTCTCCCACACTCCCACCTTCTCACTCTTCTGAGTCTCTAATGTCTATTATTCCTTTCTCTATGACCATCTGTATACATTATTTAGCTCCCACTTATAAGTGAGAATGTGGTATTTGACTTTCTGTATCTGAGTTATTTCATTTAAGATAATGCACTCCAGTTCCACTCACATTGCTGCAAAACACATAATTTCATTCTCTTTTATGGCTAAGGAGTATTTTAAAGCCCATTTTCTTTATCCAGTCATGCACTGATGGACACTTAGGTTGATATGATATCTTTGCTGTTGTGAATAGTGCTGTGATAAGCATGAGTATAGGTATCTTTTTGGTATAATGATTTCTTTTCCTTTGGATAGATACCCAGTAGTGGGATTGCTGGATGAAATGAAATTGCTACTTTCAGTTCTTTTAGAAATTTCCATACTATTTTCCATGGAAGTTGTACTAACTTATATTCCCCAAAAGAGTGTATAAGTATTTCCTTTTCTCTGTATCCTCATCAACATCTGTTAATTTTTTTGTCTTTTTAGTAATAGCCATTATGACTTGTGTAAGATGGTGTCTCGTTGAGGTTTTAAGTTGCATTTCTCTGATGATTAGTGATGTTGAACATTTTTTAATTTGTCTATCATTTGTGTGTCTTCTTTTGAAAAGTGTCTGTTCATGTTCATTGCCCAATTTTTAATGGGGTTATTTGTTTATTGTTGTTTTGAATTGTTTGAGTTGTTTATAGATTCTGCATGTTAGTTTTTTTTTTTGGATGAATAGTTTGCAAATATTTTCTCCCATTCTGTAAGTTGTCTATTTACTCTGTTGATTATTTCTTTTGCTGTGTGGAAGCTTTTTAGTTTAATTAAGTCCTACTAGTTTATTTTTTTTTTCTGTTGCATTTGATTTTGACGTCTTAGCCATGAATTCTTTGCATAGGCCAATGCCCAGAAGAGTTTTTTCCTAGGTTTTCTTCTAGAACTTTTATAGTTTTAGGACTTATATTTAAGTCTTTGCTCCTTGAGTTAATTTTTGTGTATGGTGGGAAATAGGGGTCCAGCTTTATTCTTCTGCATGTGGCTATCCAATTTTCCTAGCACCATTTATTGAATAGAGTGTCCTTTCTCAATGTATGTTTTTGTCAGATTTGTTGAAGATCAGTTGGATGTAGGAATGTGATTTTATTTCTACATTCTCTGTTCTGCTCCACTGGTCTGTGTATCTGTTTTTATACCAAGATTTTTTTTTTACTATAGCCTTATAGTATAATTTAGAGTAAGGTGATATGATGCCTCTAGCTTTGTTACTTTTGTTTAGGATTGCTTTGGCTGTTCAGGCTCTTTTTTAGTTCCATATAAATTTTATGATTGTTTTATCTAATTCTGTGAAAAATGACATTGGTTTTTTTTAATTTTTTTTCTTATTTCAGCATATTACTGGGGAACAAATGTTTAGGTTAAGTATGTTGCCCTTGTACCACCCGAGTCAGAGGTTCAAGTGTGTCCATCCCCCAGACGGTGTGCACCATACCTATTACATGTGTATATACCCATCCCCACCTCCCTCCTCCCATCTGCTCAACACCTGATGAATGTTATTACCATATATGCACGTAAGTGTTGATCAGTTAATACCAAGTTGATGGTGAATACATGTGGCGCTTATTTTTCCATTCTTGGGATACTTCACTTAGTAGAATGGGCTCTAGCTCTATCCAGGATAATACAAGAGGTGCTAGATCACCATTGTTTTTTGTGGCTGAGTAGAACTCCATGATATACATATACCACATTTTATTAATCCACTCATGTGTTGATGGACACTTGGGTTTTTTCCATATCTTTGCAATTGTGAATTGCGCTACTATAAACATTCAAGTGCAGATGTCTTTTTTTATAGAATGTCCTTGGTTCTTTTGGGTAGATGCCCAGTAATGGGATTGCTGGATGAAATGGTAGTTCTACTTGTATCTCTTTGAGGTATCTCCACATTGGTATTTTGATAGGAATTGCATGAAATCTGTAGATTGTCTTGGGAAGAATGGTCATTTTAACTATATTGATTCTTCTAGTTTATGAGCATGGGATGTTTTTCTATTTGTGTCATCTATAATTTCTTTCATCAGTGTTTTATAGTTTTACTTATGGAGATATTTCACCTCCTTATTTAAATGTATTCCTAGGTATGTTCTGACTTAATTTTTATTTGTTTCAAAAATATTTTATTTCCATCTTAATTTCTTTGTTGACCCAAAGATCATTCAGGAGAAAGTTGTGTAATATCCATGTATTTGTATAGTTTCAAAAGTTCCTCTTGGAATTGATTTCTAGTTTTATTACACTGTGATACAAGAATAAACTTGATATGATTTCTACCATGTGGTCTATCTTGTAGAATGCTCCATGCACTGATGAGAATAATGTACATTCTGCAGTTGTTGGATAGAATGTTCTGTACATGTCTGTTAGGTTCATTTGGGCTAACATCCAATTTAAGTCCAGTGTTTCTTCGTTGATTTTCAGTCTAGATGATCTATCTAGTGCTGTCAGTAGAGTGTTGAAATTCCTCACTATTATTGTATTATTGTCTGTCTCTTTTCTTAGGTCTAGTAATATTTGTTTTATGAATCTGGTTGCTCTGGTGTTTGTTGCATATATATTAATGATTGTTACATATTCTTTTTGGATTGATCCTTTTATAATTATATCATGACATTCTCTCTTTTTTTTCCCTTACTGCTATTGATTTAATGTCTATTTTATCTGATATAAATATAGTGATTCCTCCTCATTTTTGGTTTCCATTTGTATGGAGTAACTTTTTCCACCCCTTTACATTCAGTGTATGTCTTTACCAGATAGGTGAGTTTCTTGTCAGCAGTATATGGTCAATTCATGTTTTTTAAATCCATTCTTCCAATCTATATCATTTAAGTGGAGCATTTAATCCATTTAAATTCAAGGTTAAAATTGATATGTGAGGTTTTGTTCCTGTCATGTTAATTGTTATCTAGTTGCTTTGTAGTCTAGTTTGTGTAATTGTTTCTTCAGACTTTTGAGTTTTATACTTTAATGTGTTTTCATAATGATGAGTATCAACTTTCATTTTCATGTTTAAAACTCTTGAACGTTTCTTATATGGACAGTCTAGTAGTGATGAATTTCCTCTTTGTTTGATTGTCTGGGAAAGACTTTATTTCTCCTTCACTTATGAAGCTTATTTCAGCAGGTTACAAATTTTATGGTTGACAGTTTTAATGTAAGAAGTCTGAAAATAGAACCCCAATCTCTTCTGGATTATAAGGTTTATAGGTTTCTAGTGAGAAATCTGCTGTTAGTCTGATGGGATTTCCTTTATAGACACTTTTCTGTTGCTGATTTTAGAAATTTTTGCTTCATTTTGGCTTTAGATAGGCTGATGACTATATGTCTTGATGAAGTCCTTCTTGTAGTGTATTTCCCTGGAGTACTCTGAGCCTCTTGTATGTAGATGTCTATATCTCTAGCAAGACTAGAGGAGTTTCTTTCAATTATTTCCTCAAATAAGGTTTTCAAATTTTTCTTTTCTTCCCCTTTTGGGAATACCTACGGTTTATAGGTTTCAGACACTTTACACAATCCCATAGTTGTCCAAGGCTTTGTTCATTTTAAAAATTATTTTTCTTTATTTCTGTCTGACTGGATTAATTTGAAAAAATCTCACTTCAAGTTCTGAGATTCTTTCTTCTGTTTGGTCTAGTCTATTTTTGCAGCTTTCAACTGTATTTTGTAATTCCTTCAATGAATGTTTCGTTTCTAGAAGTTCTCTTTGTTTTTTCTTTTAAAGATCTATCTCTCTGGTAAATTTCTTGTTCATATCCTGAATTGATTTTCTGAATTCTTTATATTGGTTTTAACATTTCTCTTGGATCTAATTGAGTTACTTTATAATTCATAGTTTGAATTCTTTATTTGGCATTTCAGAATTTTCATTTTGATTAAGTTCCATTGTTAGAGAGCTAGTGTGATCCCTTGGGGGTGTCTTACCCTGTGTTTTCATACTGTCAATATTGTTACACTGGTTTCTGTCATCTGGAGAGACTGTCACTTGTTATTTTTGAATTTACTTTCATTTGGATGAGGTTTGTTTTTTTTTTCTTATCTCCTTGAGGGTGTGACTGTAATTTATGTTGAGTAGGATCATTTAGCTTTGCTTCTGGGTCCTTTCAGGGATCAAAGGCTCTGCCTGAATTCCTTGATCATAGATATCCTTAGTGTGATGGTTTTCTCAAGTATTGGGTATAGTAGCAATGTACTGGGCATGTGAATAGGCTTTCAGCCTCCTGCAGAGACAGGGAGGTGGAGGTCTCAAGAAGCTTATCATATTCCCAAGTGCTTTGTACTTATGTCAACAGATTTTGTATTGTGTTGTACAGCTTGACATCTAGACCAGGAGGTGGCTCTTGCAGCAGTAGCAGTAGGGTATATATTTGATTTTATTTACCTGGAGAAGCTCTCCAATGTCTCAGGCCATTGACTGTTCTATGGGACACACAGAGGCTTGGGCTCTGCTCTCAGTCCCTGAGGGCATGTGAAGCTGGGTGGAGCTAGAATGGACTGGCCCACCCTGTGGTCCCCCAATGGCTGACATAAGTACCAGCCCTGACAGGGGTGGTAGCACAGTGGCATAGATTCTGTATGATGTCCTTGGTTATAGATAGCCTTAGTGTGTTGGTTTATTCAAATGTCAGCTGTAGTAGTAATGTGTTGGGTGGGTGAATTGGCTCAAGGCCTTCTGGGTATCCAGGGTGGTATGGGTGATAGTTATAGCTGAGGTCATGTAAAGCTTTTCTTCTTTCTGAGCAGTGTGTAATTTTGCCAGCGATGTTGTATAGGTTGACCTCCTGGCCATTAGGTGTCTCATGCAGGAGAGAACGAGCTGTGGTGGTAGCATGGGATCTATGCCTAATTTTTGCTAACAGGAGAAGTACTTGAATGTCCCAGGTGATGGGTGGGGCTGTGGAACTCTCAGGGGTCCTTGTCCCATGTTCTGCTACTGAGGTGGGTGGGGGGAAAAGCTGGGTGGGGGCTGGGTCAGGCAAGGCCACACTCAGGTTCCTCAATGGCAGGCACATGTGATGACCCTGATGGGTGTCAGAGGGCAGTTCGCTGGCCACTGGTGCAATATTCAAGGGAGGAGTGAAACTTCCTCTGCCACACCAAAGAGCCCTCATAGGGAGACAAGGGAAGCCTAGGCTCCACAGCCCAGCAAGTGGTAGTGGGACCCACGCAGCTCCGTGCCTTTGACCTGGCATATTGCCCACCCATAGCCTGCTGCTGGCAGCAAGCTGAAACAGCCAGCCAAATCCCAAGCAGTCTGTGTTCAGATTGTGAAATTGACCTAGACTGCAAACTCCCTGACTGGGACAGAAACCGTGTCTCTTAGGCCATGTCCCTCCTTGTTCAGGCTCACAAGGGAGGGGACGCCCAATTCCTACACCTATGGCAAGAGCCCACTCTCCACTTGCCTCTCAGTTTTGGCTGTGGGAATTTGTCCCTAATTGAAATTAGATTGCAAATCTCAGTTCAGAGCCTCCCCCAATTTGTGGCTAATCTGCTTCTTGAGTTGGCTGGCAGATTTCCAAGAGGTCCTCTATGAGTTATAAGATCAGGAATGACTTCCTTCTATCAGTGCTGGTGTATGGGAGTGCATGCAAAACACTTCTTGATGTCGATCTTTCTCATAAACACTCCATCACTCACCTAATCAGATCAAGTTCTCGGTTGGGTTAAGGAGCTCTCTGGTGGCCCGAATTGCCCAGTTCCCCGATGGGAATGTGTGTTGTGGAGACAGTCTCTCCTACCTTTTACTCCCTGAAGACTCAGTCTTCCACCCGATCTACAGTCAAATTCCTACGTATTTCTTACTTGTATCTTATTTAATCATTTGTATGCATGTAATTATATCCCCTCCATTCATATGTTGAAGTTCTAACCTCCAGTACCTCATAATGTGACTGTAATCGGAGACAGGGTCTCTAAAGAGGTAATTAAAGTTAAATGAGGCCATTAAGGGGGAGGGGGCATAATCCAATATGACTGATCAGCTTATAAGAAGAGAAGATTAGGATATGGATACACAACAGATAAAAGAACCACATGAAAACAAAGAGAAAAGATGGCCATCTACCCACTAAGGAGAAAGACCTCAGACTGAGACCAACCCTGCTGACACCTTGATTTTGGACATATGACCTCCAGAACTGTGAGAAAATAAATTTCTGTGTTTAAGCCATGTAGTCTGTGGCACTTAATGGCTCTTATGGCAACCCTAGCAAACTAATACAGAATGTGTGATTCTAATTAAATTGTAAATTGGAAAAAATGTAGATAGTTGAATATTTTTATTAAATTTTTATGCAAATAGACATTTTGGAGACATGGTAGTAACTAATATGTCTTCTCATTGGGAGGATTGAACCTCAGCAGCTTTTGTTGTTTCAGTTCCCAATTGCAAAATTTTTTACAGTGACTAGATGGAACTGAGCATTTGAGACATTGAATGGCAAACTTTAGTGTACATCAGTATCATCTAGAGAGATATTAAAATTATGGATTATAAGGCACAATTCTAAATTTGGGATGGGTCCCAGATTTCTACATTTTAACAAACTTTGCAGTTAGATGCTTGGGTTGAAGGACCCTAATCATGGTTAGAGAAATACTGACCTAGGATTTTACTGAAGTAAAAAGGATTAAAAGGCAAAACATGTCAAAATTCACTAGATTGTCCCAAAGTAACAGTGAAATATGGAGATTCCTTATATGAAAAGCCGATTGTTAGTACATCTTCCCACATTTCGGTGATGTTACTCTGGTAGCTTGAAATTGGTCATAGTGTATATATTTGCACAATAGAAATAGGCAAATGCTACAACTCAGGGCTCTTTTATTCCCTCACAGAACTTGTTTACAAGTTCAGTACTGGAATTAGGCAATGACTATCTTTGAAGCACTGTTTTCTAACTGTATCCTCAACCTTTATGCGCCAAAGGTCTTTAATGTTGTTTGTACTCTTCTCTGGATTAAAAAGAGGGGGTGGAGAATGCAGTGGATCCCTTGCAAGGGAGTGCTACATAAATCACTGATGTGCGTTCTGTGAGGCTATGAATATAGTATTACTGGTATACACAAGTATAGTTAGGAGCAGCAAGATAAACAGCCTGAAAGTATGTTACCTACTATAAGAAAAGTACAGAAGCAGTAAACAAGGATTTTAAGCCAGTGATGCTGATACCAGAAAGCTTTTAAGACAGTAGAAGCCACTAGTGATGCCATGAAATGAAGCACATGGTGCTGCTAAAGATTTTTATCAAGCAGAAAAGGAACTAATCTGAAATGTACTAGGAGAATAAGTACCTATGTTACTTAGATACTTAGTCACGATGGTACCCTACCCTGGGAGCTTTCCATGGAAATCTCTTAGGGTCTAGACTTTTATTCTTAGTTGTGCGAAAATGGACTCAATAAAAGCTTGTTTATCTTGAGTGACAATAGATGATGTTTTTAATGTAAAGAAAATAAAACACCAACAGTAAAAATAAAATAAAAATAACTAGCCTTGCCTGTGTGTTAGAGAAATGCTAATTTTCCTAAGAAATATATTTGCAACAGAAAGTCCTTAATATAATACGCTAATGGTAGAAATTCTTGGCACCATAACATAATGAGAACTTAAGTTGCACTGCCTATTTCTAAGGGTGGGCCAAATAATGTGATTGAGCATTCAATACCTTTTATGAAGCTTTGCAAAAATATTTTATCAAAATATCAATGCACTATGCCTGATAATGGAACACTGTATTACATGATGACTGTCAACTAAAAAGGCTCTAATACTATTTTCTTTTAGTTTAATAAAATTTTAAGGTTTTTCTAATTACAAAAGTAATTTATAACTGTAATAGAAAAATTGGAAAATATAAAAAACACACAAAAGTAAAATATAATTCTGTGTAATGCCATAATCTAGAAATAATTAATATGTGCATTTTGGTGTATAGCTTTCTAATATTTGTTAAATGACTTTTTTATTAGAGAAGTTTTAGGTTCTCAGCAAAATTAAGAGAAAGGTATGGAGGTTTCCCTATAATCCCTTCCTCTACACAGGCATAACCTTCCCCATTAACTATATCCCCCTCCAAAGTAGCACATTTGTTACAGTTGATGAACCTACATTGACACCTCATAATCACCTAAAGTCCACAGTTTACCTTAGGGTTCACTCTTGGTATTGTACATTCTAAGGGTTTAGACAAGTGTACAATGACATGTATCCACCATTACAGTATTATACAGAGTAGTTTCACTGGCCTAAAAATCCTCTGTGTTCCACCTATTCATCCTTTCGTTCCTGGCAACCACTGATCTTTTTATTGTCTTCAAGTTTTGCCTTTCCCAACATGTCATATAGTTGGAATTATAGAGTATGTCGCCTTTTTAAGATTGACTTTCTTCACTTAGTGATATGTATTTAAGGTTTCTCCATGAATTTTCATAGCTTGACAGCTCATTTCTTTTTAGTACCAAATAAAATTCTATTGTCTGGATGTTCTACAGCTTATCCATTCACCAACTGAAAGGCATCTTGGTTGCTTCCAAGTTTTGGTGTTTATGAATAAAGCTGTTGTAAATATCCATATGTAGGTTTTTGTATGGACACAAGTTTTCAACTCCTTTGGAGAAATACTAATGAGCATAATTGCTGGATCATGTGGTATGCGTATGTTTAGATTAGTAAGAAACTGCCAAACTGTCTTCCCAAGTTTTGTGCCATTTACATTCCCATTAGCAATGAATGAGAGTTCCCATTGCTCCACATGCTCACAAGCATTTGCTTAACACAAGAGAGCAAGGAGAATAGGAAAAATCAAAATCAGAGAGATAATGGAACTAGATTAGCACTTTATAAACCTTAGTAAGGACTTTGGCTTTTACTCTGAGTATCATGATTAAGATGGAAATACATTGAACAGTTTTTAGCAGAGAAGTAACATGATCTTATACATAATTTAACAAGATCACTTTGGTTGTTACATTGAGAACAGATGGCAAGGGGGTTAAGATCAGAAGCAGGAAGACCAGTAAAGAGGTTATTTTTAATAACCCAAGCAAGTGATGATGGTTGCTTGAATCAAGCTCATGGCTATGGGAGTGGTAAGAAGTAATTGAATTCTAGATCTCTTTTGAAGATAGAACTTACAGGATTTGTTGGCAGTTTGGCTGTGTTGTGTGAGTGAAACACAAAAAGAGGAAAGAATTAACAAGAAAAAATCAAACAATCCCATCAAGAAATGGGCAACTGAAA
>VBSM01000656.1:1781365-1793072 GCA_008086735.1 Cheirogaleus medius | reverse complement strand
AACATTCGAGTGCAGGTGTCTTTTTCATAGAGTGATTTTTGTTCTTTTGGGCATCTACCCAAAAGAACAAATAACTTTTAAAACATTAAAATTGTTCACTATAAATGCATTCCAGATAAAAAAGACAATCTTATATTTGGAATGCTAAATGAGTTGTGTCAATCAGATACATTAGGTCTTATGGAAAGCTTCATGCACACACACACACACATAAGAATGACCACTACTTAATTAAATTAGTTTGGAAACAACTTTTAAGAGTCTTAAATCAACAATATATGTATCTTTAAAGATCGTTTTTGCTCCCAGATTCATATTAGTGTTCTTATCCATACTTTAGTGATATTTGTACTTATGCAAATACTGAAACATGCTCAGAGGGTCCATTTTAGTGGCTGTTTGGCTGTTCCTTTACAGTCACCTGGTATCTGTCATCAGGTGAACTGTGGAGGCTTACTTAAATTATGAATTGTTAGGCAGATGATTAAACTCTTTTTCCAGAGAATGAGAACTGAGGGTTGAAATTAAAATGTAACTCTACGTGTAAATATGACTTTTTCCTTGAAAATCAATACAAACTCTGATGACACTAATGATAGTAATGCAATTAAATGAAGTGACATTCCCCGATATTTTCTAAACATTTTTCCCTGTAAACTTAACATTGGTGTACTTTTTTATTTTTTTATATTTTTTATTTCTACATATTATGGGGGTACAAATGTTTAGGTTACGTAAGTTGCCCTTCTTCCCTCCCTCCCCCCCCCCCCGTCAGAGCTTCAAGCATGTCCATCCCCCAGATAGTGCGCACCTCACTCATTATGTATGTATATACCCCTCCCCCCTCCCCCCTCCCACCTGCCTGATGCCAGATAAATGTTATTCCTATATGTGCACTTAGGTGTTGATCAGTTAATACCAATTTGCTGGTGAGTACATGTGGTACTTATTTTTCCATTCTTGGGATACTTCACTTAGTAAAATGGTTTCCAGCTGTATCCAGGAAAATACAAGAGGTGCTCTATCACCATTGTTTCTTATAGCTGAATAGTACTTCATGGTATACATATACCACATTTTATTAATCTACTCATGTATTGATGGGCACTTGGGTCGTTTCCACAGCTTTGCACTTGTGAATTTTGCTGCTATAAACGTTCTAGTGCAGATGTCTTTTTTATAAAATGTCTTTTGTTCTTTTGGGTAGATGCCCAGTAATGGGATTGCTGGATCAAATGGTAGATCTACTTGCATCTCTCTTTTTTTTTATTTCATCATATTATGGGGGTACAAATATTGTTAAGGTTACATATATTGCCCTTGCCACCTTCCCCCCACCCCCGGCCGAGTCAGAGCTTCTAGCGTGTCCATCCTCCAGGTGGTGTGCATCGCACTCATTATGTAAGTATACACCCATCCCCTCCTCCCCCCTCCTACCTGCCAGACACCCTATAAATGTTTTTTTTCGTTTTGTTTTGTTTTACATTTTGG
The DNA here is from genome assembly GCA_008086735.1 of Cheirogaleus medius. Taxonomy (NCBI): domain Eukaryota; kingdom Metazoa; phylum Chordata; class Mammalia; order Primates; family Cheirogaleidae; genus Cheirogaleus; species Cheirogaleus medius. The sequence goes on along the minus strand of VBSM01000656.1, from coordinate 1,791,581 downwards.
TTACATTTTATATCTTTGCCTCTTTTTAAGGTATCTCCATATTTTTTCCACAGAGGTTGTACTAGTTTGCAGTCCCACCAACACTGTAAATGTAACATTTGAAGAAATTTTTAAAATGCATGCACATGTTTACTCTCTTATTATGATGTGATATTTTTAAATTGCTAGTTACCTCACTTCTATGTTTACACTCAACTTTTCCATTTGTGGTGTGTTTGACTATTCTCAGCTCTGTTTTCTACTTCTAATACTTGTTTTGGCATCTGAAATCTGAAAGCTTCTATCTTCAGCCACTTCTGAAACACAGTGGTTTTTATCTTTACTTAATTTTATCAGAGAGAAGATATTAACCATCCGCTGTTAAGTTTATTAATAATTTCTTATCCAGTTCATTTAAAGGAAGAAACCCAGTTTGTGGCATCTTACACAATGGCTGAACTTAGAAAATGTTTCTTCATTTGAGATATTTTCCATTCCTGCAGCTATACTGAAGGACATTCCAGAACCCTTACTACTTGTGTTTTTCTGATATAAACTGCCTCTTGTGCAGGTATTCTATAGAACACTACTCTTTTGTATTCCAACTGAAAATTTTAAAACATATTTTTACCTGACAAAGTATTGCAAACATATCATGTGGTTTATCTTTTTCTTTTTCCCTGATATTCATATTCTAATTTTATGTTAAAGTAGTATTCATTTAGTTGAGGGTAGATCCACAGGATGCTATATATTTATATTTTACCATCATATTTTTGAAAAGCTTACCTGCCAGGGTATTCTCCCATTTAGGAATATATTAAATGTTTATCAAAAATACTGGTAAATTCCACAGGAGTTTAAGAAGAAAGGGATTCGGTACACTGAGAAGCTTTTATAGAGAGAACAGGAATGGAAATATATATATATATATATCTTATAAATATTTTTCTACTGAGCTAAATGTATCCACTGTGGAAAGGAATTTTGTGGTGGGTCAAAAGAACTTTAATTCCTTTCAAATCTGCTGTTTAGCTAATTCACTGGCTGTTAACATTTCAAAGACATGGTAACATTTACATCTCCAAGAGACTGAGAAAGGCCTAGGAAAGGCTTGAGTGTCTTTCATGAATCCTGCAGAAAAATCAAGCAGGCAGTTTAAGCATTTAAAAGGTTTTCTGGGAAAGTTAAAGAATAGCTCTCTTAAAAGAAAATAGTTTTAACTTATATAGTGACACAGACAAAGGAAGACCATCTTCAGGCGTCCAAATGACAGGAAAATGTGAGAAGGTAAATTTATGGGAAGGGTAAATTCTACTTCTAGATCTTTAGGTGCTACTGTCTCTGAGCTGATAAGCAAGCATTGTAAAGGAGCCTGTCTTTAGCTGGAAAGGCAAAGAGGGGGGCAGTAAGATCTTTGTCTTTGTAAATTGCTGCTCTGCCAACAGGAAAGCAGAGAGAGGGACAGAATACCCCCCTGCATTTTAACCTTCTTCAGCTCAACAATCTTCTACATTTTATAGAGGAATATTTTGGTTTCCTTCAAAGGCATGTCTCTAACTTCAAGGTAGTGTAAATTTGAACTCAGGCTTGCTCAATTGTCATCATTAACTTTTTTGCTTAGGTTTGGTCTAAGTCCACATATTTACTCAGCAGTTTGCTTTGGTGTAAGGCAGATTTTCCCCAGGCCTCTCTTTTATGTGTCAATGGAAAAGAACCCAAATTCTCTAAAATAAATTAAAGAAATTTATTCTAAGCTGACTATCTGTGACTACACCCAAGAAACCTTGAACAAGTGGTCTTGCTGTTATTAGGTTACATTTTGATTTTATACATTCCAGGGAGACAGGAATTATATGTAAAGTCATAAATCAATACAGGAAGGTGTACATCGCTTTGGCAAAAAAAGCAGGGCATCTTGAAGCAGAGAATTACACGTTATAGGTAGGTTTAAAGATTCTTTGATTTTTTAATTGGTTAAAGAAATAAAGCTTTGTCTAAAGGCTTGGAATGTTTTAAGTTAAGATCAGGAAGTCTGTTAATCAGAGACAAGCCACTAGACATATACTGGACATAGACTCAAGAGATCTGTTAAGTAAATTGATAACCTGCAGGTGTGATTTAATCTATGTCTTGCATAGCCTTAGACCTGTTAATGAGTTATAAAGGATATCTCAAGGAAAGTAGGGGGCATAATGAGGCATGTCTGACCTCCTTTCTGATGGCCAGCAATTCGGCTTTAGGGTATTTCTGCGGTTCCCTTGGCCAAGAGGGGGTCCACTCAGTCAGATGGAGAGCTTAAGATTTTATTTTAGTTCACAGTTACCCCCTTTTGGCCAAAATCTGTAAGAGGCAGCATTGATGGCCAAATACTTATTTTGTTCCATTGTTGGTGGGATGGTGTGGGCTACTTGCCCCAAGTCCATCCAGGCCCTCAATGTGACCCTTGTGACCAAGTGGACATAAGAGCAAAAAGGCCTAAAACAACCAATTAAATGCTCTTGACCAGATGGGACTGGAGGTGGACAGGCACTCATGAACACTTTAAACCCTTCTAGGCAACATAAGAATAAAACTAAAATGTCCAAGGCAGGTTACAAAATTAATTTATCTATAACTGTCGAGCTACTGTATTCTTGGCTTTAGTTGCAGACTTGTGGCAATTTGTTATATAAAACATAAGCACCGTTAAACATTTAAGCTAAGGAATTTAGAAACTTTTGTTGTGTCACAGTATTTTTAGTCTCTATAGTAATTTGTCCTAAGGTGGCCAAGAAATTTTTTGTTATATCTCTATTTTCATAAACCCCATAATTGAGAATAATTATCATCAAGAAGCTCTAAGTCTGTGGGAAGCAGTACATTTTTTATGGTTGAGATGGATGTTTGGACCACATGGCCAAGAAAGGCAAAGTCTCTCATTGTCTCTCAAGTAGTTGTTTAGGAATCTGTGTGCCCATCTTTGATCCAGAGGGTCTGAACTAATTCCATCCTTCAAAATGGGCCTTTATAATCTCACACCCCCACCTCTTCCACAATAGTCCCTGGGCCTAGAGGGAAGATGTTAGCAGTTTTAGTAGCAGGGCACTGGCAGTGAATAACATATTGGATCCAACAGGATTCAAAAGTTTTAAATACTAGAGATAACAGGTAAGCTTTGCTATTTACTTAATACTTGTCTTGACTGGAAAACAAAGCAAAAGAATCAGTAATGTTTAATACAAAGTCATAAAACTCAAGCATTACAAAAACGATCCATGTAACCTAAAACATTTGTAACCCTTAATATTTTGAAATAAAAAATAAAGTCATAAAAGTATGTTAGTCTCATGTAATTAAATTCTTTCTATTTGATATTGGGTTAATAATCTTCATGAATGCATTAACTTTTTAATTAAAATTTTGGAAGTTTTTCTAATCCGAGTGGCATAATCTCCAAAGTTATCAGAAAGCTATATTCAAAAGTACTTGTTGGTCCTTTCCATTACTTTTCTTGAAGAAGTAAATTTTGGACTGTAGCTAGTTAAACCAATTTTTGAGAAGATTTAAAGTAAAACAATAATTGTCTGTGGATAACAAGAAAGTCTTAGAATAGTTAAGATTAAAGAGACAATTGACAGAGAAATTTGGTTATTTTGGGAGCATACAAAAATTTAACATAATCATAGTTATTGCTGATATCATATACTAAGATTGCTAGAATTTTAGAAACCTTATACAATATTGGAATACATAGTTTTAATGTATTTATACAAATATAACATGAAGAAAGTTAAATAATATTTCATATTTGCCAATGTTTCCTGTGTGATTTAACAAATCAAGTAAGCCTAATGGGGTTTTATAAAAGTGGTTCTAAGATTAAAAAACTAGTTTAAGACTGACTTTAGAATTTTGATTTTAGAAAGTTTGTCAAATATCAAAGGATTAGAACACTTGTTCAAAATAGGGTAACAGGTTAAAGTAAGCCATTTATTTAGCCAAAGTGATAATTTAGAGATTTCAGAAAGCAAAAATCTTCACTCTTAGGTGGAGATATTTAGTTTCTCAAACAATCATAAGATCTAATAAAAACAAACTGAAAGACAACTTAATGGAGAGGCAGATTGAACCTGTTTTTCTTTTACTTTCTCTTCTTTTTTTCTTGTTTACTCAGAAGGAAAGCAAAAATTCTTATAATCATTAATATTGTTACCACAAGTTCAGCACTTGTCCCTGAGGGTGCATCAGAAAAATGAAGACAAGTGGTTTGAGGAGAAGGAAAGAGGAGTTCATTAATTTGCTGGCAAATGACAAGTTTGGCAGATTCCTGTCTCAAAGTACCAAAGTCCTACTTCTGAGCAGAAGTACAGAGCTTTTAAAGGTTCTGATTCATCCCATCTTCAGCCAAGACAATCTCATGACTTATTCCCCTGAGCCATATCCTGTAGTAAAAAGAACAGAGTACACTCCTGACCACTGGCCTGAGGCAGGGATGTAGATTTTCGTTCTCAAAAAAGGACAAAGGGCTTTTGACGAGACAGAAAACCATATGACCCTTTTTCAGGCCATTTTTTCTGTTATAAAATTAGATGACTATTTTGTTCAGAATGAGAAAATCAAATTTTACCTTTACATAGGTATATTACTACTAATAAAGGTAATTTTAATAAAACCTCATAAATAAATCATTCAGTCTTAATTAATTTGACCATAAAGTAAGACTTTTATAAACCTTTTATAATATTTACCATTCATTCCCAACTTTTGTATCCATTTAGTTTTATCTATTTTTTAAAATAAATTTATTTGATTTAAAACGAGTTTGTAAAACATTTAAATTAGGTGAACTTAATTTTCATTTAACAAAACCATATTTCTATTTTTATAACCTTTTTATCAAAGATGATCTTGCCTTTTTATGGAGTTTGCATGTAGAATTTTTCTAATATCTTAGTTTTTAATTATATATTAAATACAATATTAATTTTTATTAACTTTTATTTTTAGTGGACAGCCTAGGAAGTTAAAGTAACTTTGACCTGTCATCAGTTCCCAATAGATCTAAATATATTCAGCCTTGTATATATCATATTAAAGATGTTATTAAAGTGTATAAACTTAAACTTATGCTTAATAATTATTTCAGTATTTTGATTTACCTAGAAATGATTCATGCATATTATGATTATATACTACTTAATTTGACATAACATGACTTTAACATTTTAAATTACTGAAAAGAATCTTGAAACTATGATGTTCAGACACAGTGAAGTAGACCTTACAGATTTATAAGATTTTTCATTTGCCAGTTTTTAAAATAGTTTTTCTCCCATGCTTTAGATTTAGTGATCTCTTGATTACTTGTTTCATTTCCCTAGATATTTGTTGTTAGGCAACTCTAAATTTTCATATACAAAGAAATGAAACTAGATAGAAAATTTACATTTCAACCTGCAGAACATAGACCTAAAAAAAGGTAAGTTTTGTTATTGAAACTTTGAGCCATTGTCCTTTTTATCTTAAATGTTTCTAGTGGTTTAGGTGCAGAGAGGAAGATGTCCTTACAAAGGGAGATTTTGTTTATAGAGGTAAAATTTGTTTTATAAAGCATTTTAAAATAGATAGCTAACCATAGACTTACTTAGTTTGATAGGTGGTCTTTTCAACTTGGTTAGTTTCTTAATTATATTGCTAGCTTTAGTATGGAACCCCTTTAAGGAGCAGGGCAAAGAAAGCCTGCAATTTTAGCACCAGTACATCTGGAAGACGGAATACTTAGATCCCTCAGAATCAGGAATTTAAGTTCTACAATGAGTCTTGGGTCCCCCAAAAGAGGGAAATGCTATAGGACTGGACAGTACAATGTTTCCATAGTGTACCTCACAATAAGGACATTTTCTAATGTTCGCAGGCAACCCAATACTAATCGGCTAACTCTGGAATCAATTCATCACCCATGGGAGTGTTACCCCTGAGTGGAAAGCCTCTAGGTTATAGCTTCCCGGTGCCCAATCCATGTTTTTCTATCTGAACTCGAAAAGAGGAGTTTCTGTAGCAATAACTATTAAACAACTGTATTTAGCCACCCCTAACATTGTCATTTTGCATAGCCATAATATATATCAAATTTTTTTTCACAATACCATGTAATTTTTAGGATCTCTAAAAGTCAAAGAGGTAATGGGATACTAAAATAGCAGAGTTTTGTATCTGAGAGGAATTTGTCCATGACTCTTTAGACTCCACAAGGGAAACAGACCTCAAAGAAAAGGAGGTGATTGGTGCCTTTTTCTGAGTTCCTCAAGGGGCCTTAGAAGTAGAAGTCCCTTTTAGGTTCTCTTATGGGGTAATAAAGGTGGCAAAGAGGAAGAAGTAAGGAGGAATTAAATTAAATGCTTCACATAAATATCCATTTATTCCCCGACTGTGAAATGAAACCCAGTTGCTGCAGTGAAAGCAAAGAATTGTAACCATTAAGCCATAAGGTCCCTTTGTGATAAAATGGGTTATGAGATGGGTAAAGTAGGAATTTGTTGAGGGGCAATAAAGGATTACTAGAAAAGATGAATGGATGGGGAACAAAGATTAACTGGTAGAGATAGGACATTATCTTTTTAAAGTATCTTATTCAGGTGTGATCTCATTCCTTTTCTTACAGGGAGAGGAAAATAAAGACCAATTGTTCCCTTGGTGGGTCTGGATCTTAGGCAGATAAGAAAACTCTAATCTTTTGTTTGTTTGAATAATCTATGGTAGGGGGAGGTCAGAGAGACCTTGAGGCTTCTTTAGTCAGTCATGTCAAAATGTCACATTTTAGGGTATTGATTTTTTTTCCACTTAGTATAATTTTTATTGAAAAAAGTCCTGTATAAGTGAACCTAAGAAGTTCAAACTTGTACTGTTCCTGGGTCAACTGTACTAGCAATTTCATCAGTTTGTTCCGACAGGGGTTAACTCTGTAACACGTGATCTGAGACACATTTAACACTCTTTGATCACTCATCAGGTAGGGATTTGATTTCTCTCCCCTGGTATATAGCTGCAGGGAGCCATATCTCCTAACCAAGCCACGTTCCAAAATATTTTTATTCCTCTAAACTTAAAACCACAAGTCACTGTTATCTAGTGTATGTATTAGCCAAATCTTTGTGTAAGTTGCTTGTTTGTCTTTCTTGAGTATTCTGTGAAATGTCAGCCTAGTGCATGATAATGAAGGTGAGGTTTACATCTGTTTTTCTAACACACAATACTCAATCACACTTCCAAATCTTGTCTTAGTTCTTAGGCAGGGGCAAAATTGTTCCTTTTCAAGAAATAACCACCGAAGATCAAAGATGCATAAAGTCTTAAGATTCAAAGGAGTCAGAGGAGGAGAGAGCAAATTAAAAAGAAGCTCGTCTTGGAGATGGTACAGAAACTCAGCAGGGAGGGCCTTGGAACTGGGGACTTTTTTTTAATTCAGGATAATATGGGAGTACAAACATTTTGGTTACATTAAATACATTTGCCTCGCTCAAGCCAGGGCTACAAGTGTGTCCTTCCCCCATACAGTGCACCCCGTCTCCATTAGCTATGGGTTTACCTACCCCATCTGCTCTACCCAACACCACCACTACCTGACCGGCATGCAGTGAATATTACTACCATGTGGGCACCTTAGACTTGATCAGTTAGTACCAGTTTGATGGCGAGTGCATGTGGTGCATGTTTTTTCCATCCTTGTGATACCTCACTTCGAAGGATGGGCTCAATCTCTATCCAGGATAATATAAGAGGTGTTACGTCACTATTGTTTTATGTAGTTGAGTAATATTCCATGGTATACATATACCACATTTTATTAACCCACTCATGTATTGATGGGCATTTGGGTTGTTTCCACATCTTTGCAATTGTAAATTTTGATCCCCGAACACTATCATATAATAACAAGAAATGAAATTTCAACCCCCTATAACCATAAATCTTAGTGAAAACCTAAGAAGTGAAAGACCTTGAATTGTTTGTCATATATCAATATTTTATAGATAACAACCATTTTTATAAGTTTCAATCGTATGTTCCCTATAAATTTTTGTTAACAGGAAATAACACAGACATTTAATGAGGTTCTATTATTTAATTTAAAAAAAACTTTGATATTTCAAGTTATATAAAAATGTATATGCACTCATCCCATTTACATTTATCTAATTTATTTATCTTAGTAGCTTACTTACATCTCAGCTATTAAGTTATTTTGTTATTTTCTTTAACCATTTTTATAGCCTGTGAATATTCAGTATACAACACAGGCCAAAAAACAAAATATGGGTTTAATTACTACTTTTACACTTAAAAAATGCCTACCAAGAAAACAAAAATAAATATTTTAGTAAGACTTGCTATGCTGGGAAAACTGGATAGCTACATGCAGAAGAATGAATCACAATCATTACCTCTCACCTCTCACAAAAATCCACTCAAGATGGATAAGAGGTTTAAACCTAAGACATGAAACCTTAAGAATCCTAGAAGAAGATGTTGGGAAAACCCTATCAGACATTGGCCTAGGCAAAGAATTCTTGAAGAAAACCCCCAAGGCAATCACCACAGCATCAAAAATAAACAAATGGGATCTGATCAAATTAAAAAGTTCCTGTACTGCCAAGGAAACTATCATTAGAGCAAATAGACAACCCACAGAATGGGAGAAAATATTTGCTCTCTACACTTCTGATAAAAGTCTAATAACAAGAATCTATCTAGAACTCAAAAGAATTAACAAGAAAAAAATAAAACAATCCCATCAAGAAATGGGCAATGGAGATGGGCGGAGCAAGATGGTGGAGGAGAAACACCGCCAGACAGAGTGTCTCTGCAGAAAAGTCAGCTTCTAGAAGATATTAGAAGAAAGAAGCAAACAGATGACCATACATCGGACGGGGGTCAGAAGGAGGAGTGCCGGAGACGACGGGAGACTCCACAGGAGGAGGTTGTGGAGGAGAATTAGAAGGAGAGACCTCCGGAGCAAGCAGTCTGTAGATCAGCGGCAAGGGTAGGTGGAGCAGTTAACTTCCCCTCCCTTGCATCTCGGACTGCTGGCGGGCTCCCCAGCTATTGGAGAGACCTGCGGACAGCAGCCCAGAGACGGCCACCACCACTGAGCGGTGAGCCTGTAGTGGACGCGGCACCAGGCTCCCAACAACCTCGGGGGCCCTCCCTGCGCACAGACCCGACCGCGCGGCAGGCGCCATATTGCTGCACTCTCCCCTCCCCCGTCCCTACCGCGGCTGCCGAGAGAGACAATATAGCCACCAGCCGGAGGCATCTCCAGGGAACGGGACCTTCCCTTTTGGGGCCCTACAGCTGACTGAGGGGTACTCAGATGGGGAGCTCCCTACCAGGCAGCTCTACCAGGTGCTGCAGGCCTGGTGATTCCAGGAGAATGAGGCAGACCCTGAGGCTGAGAGACATCTACCCAGCTGGGGCTCCCCGTGGGGGAATTAGGGCTGGCACTCCCCTCCCTGGTGGGGTCAGGGATAGAACTCCGGGGCCAAGAGGTCAGACCTGCAGACCAGATCCTGCGCACCCAGGTCTCACATAGCCCGGGGCACAGAAGGGATATTCGGAAGGAGCCTACTAAGCTCTAGAGGCTAAGAAGTCCAAGATCAAGGTACTGGCAAGACTGGGAGGTGAAGAAGGCGACCTGAATCACTCGAGGGGGTGGTTCTCCCACAGGATCAGATTCACGGAATTACAAGGAAGCTTCGAGGGGAAGCAGTGCTGGGAAAAGGAGGAAAGTGACACAGTGGATTTGCTGTGAAATTCCGAGAATCCGAGTGGTACAGTGGGGATTGGAGTGCAAGCGGGCCACGCACAGTGGTTAGCCGAACGGGACTGTGTGATTTGTGCCACAGCAGGACGACTTCTCCTTCACCGACCTCCACACCCATGCAAGCAAGGAAGTGCCTGAAGTCAGCGTGAAGAGGTCCAGAGCACATATCCCCAGATCTGCCAAGGATATTCCTCCTGAATTCTAGATGTTACCTCATAATCCAGCCCCGTCGCCTCTGATCCTCGATAAAGCAAACAGATGAGAAAGAACCAGTGAAAGTTCACAGGAAACATGAAGGAGCCGAGAGAAAAGTCACCTCCAAAGCAAAATACTAATTCTCCATCACCTGACACCAACTTACATGACTTGAGTAAACTGACAGAGGAAGGTTTCCGAATATGGATTGCTACAAAACTAAATGGAATTGAAGAGAAA
>VBSM01000656.1:1759966-1781265 GCA_008086735.1 Cheirogaleus medius | reverse complement strand
GTGAGAATGGCCTGTATCAAGAAATCCCAAAACAACAAATGCTGGCCAGGATGTAGAGAGACAGGAACACTCTTATACTGCTGGTGGGACTGCAAATTAGCGCAACCTTTGTGGAAAAGAATTTAGAGATACCTCAAAGTGCTAAAAATAGAAATACCATTCGACCTTGCAATAGCATTGTTAGGCATCTACCCAAAAGAGCATAAGACATTCTATTGTAAAGACATCTGCACCCGAATGTTTATGGCAGCACAATTCACTATTGCAAGGACGTGCAAACAATCCAAGTGCCCGTCAATTCATGAGTGGATTATTACAATTTGGTATATGTTCACAATGGAATATTACTCAATTCTAAGAAACGACAGCGAGCTAGCACCGCTTATACTATCCTGGATTAAGCTTTAGCCCATTATCCAAAGTGAGGCCACACAAGAATTAGGAAAATGGGCTCCACATGTACTTGCCATCAAATTGGTATTGACTGATTAAAACTATGGTGCTCAAATGGTGGTAGTGTTCACCAGGGATTTGGGTGTGTGGGGTAGACCCACATCTTAGGGATGTGGTGAGCATTGTGAAGGGGAAGGGCATACCTCCTACTCTTCCTAGGGAGAGGCAAAGATATAAAATGTAATCAAAATGTCAAAAATTAAAAAAAAAACATTTATCGGATGTTGGGCAGTTGGGAGTGGGAGGAGGGGTTGGGTGTATATTTACATAATGAGTGCGATGCGCACCACTTGGAGGATGGATAGCTTGAAGTTCTGATGGGGGGGAGGAGGGGTGGCAAGGGCAATATATGTAACCTTAATAACATTTGTACCCCCATGATATGATGAAATAAAAAAAAAGAAAATACTTGCTATTCTGAACAATGTAAGATCTTTCTTTAAGATTTTTGAATGTGGTAGAATTTTTAGAACATATCCTGTTTAAATATGTTAATTAATTAGATCTTTCCAAAATACCAACATGCCAGAATAAAATTTATTGACATAATATCACCTGCCTGTAGGCTGAACAAACCTTCAACAGCAATCCTTATAGCACCTCAAACAGTGACACAATGTTGTGACATGGTTTTTTACATTAAGTATCAAGATTAAGCTATTCTGAAAGCATTCTAAATAGTCTCAAGATTTTCAAGTTTAGTATAAATTTGAGTACATGGAATACTTTTTTTAAATTTCAGCATATTATGGGCGTACAAATTTTAAGGTTGCATATAATGCCGTTGCCCCTCCTCCCCTCACAAGTCTGAGCTTCAAGCATGACCATCCCCCCCATATGGTGCACATCTCACACACATAATACTTTGAAAGAGTAAGACTGTTTTGAGATTCTCTTTGGATTCTAATAACCATTTTGTTTATCTTAAATTATTAGACAAAAATAAACAATTTAGGGATTTTTTTCCCCTAGGCAAAAACTTTGCTATGGCAACATAATATACTCATAACCAGCTAGCATGCAAAGAGTAGAACAAATCAAGAATGGGGAAGACCAAAGAGATAACCAAAATTTCCAATTTGAGCTTCTGTAACTATAATTTTTAGGCAGCTTTGAATCTTTAAAAATACTGTTAATATCAGATGATAGAAAGAGTGAGTTAGAAACATGTTTTATGTGTACTGACAGAGCTCAGGAAATTTCCCCCAAAATACAACTTCCTGGGATTTTGAATTAAAGGCTCTTAGAGATTAACGGGCCTTTGGAAAGAGGCTTTCCCTCTACCTGCATAAACCTGACTGACCCATCAAAAAGAACAATTGACATCCCTTCCTCTGGTTGTTATCTCAATATATTGCAAGAAAAACCAGATAAAGAATGCAACTGGAACTGGCCCAAATCATTTTAAATACAATTCCTGTCTCTCAGGTTAATTTACTTTGCTAAGAAAATAATTTACAAGTCAATCTTTTTTCTTCCATACATTCATCCTTCCTAGCAACCATTTATTACACCTAAACAGAATTATCTATACTGTTCATCTACCCCTCCCCTCTAAAAGGCAGTTATAAAAATATCTGGATTCCACTGGGATATTGTATAATCACTCTGTGATTTTCCCCATGTGAACAGTAAACAAACCTTTCTCTGATTAATTTGCCTTAATTGTGGGTTGATCTTTCAGGGAAATTTTGGGGGAAAGGGGAAGTTTCCCCTCACTCTTACAGTACCCTTCCACAGACATTGAAATCAGTGGAAGAAACTGTATGTACAACTAAGATTAAGAGAACAAAATTAAAATATTTTCATAAGCCTTTGACCATAAGTTTCTGTTTTTGTGCTTCTATTTGCTTGATGTTTTATTTATTCTAATTTACTCACACTTATTTTTGTTTAGGCATATCTACATTTTTACCTAAATTTTCCTTACATAAATCATACAAGCACAGATCATTTGGGTTTTAGGTAGGTTTATAGTTTTATAACCTTTGTGTCAAACTCTGACACCTTAATAACATAAAAATATCCAGTAAAACCTAGGCAAGAAATGTATGCTAACAATTTGAAAACATTTTTAGTTTTACTTTACAAATAATATTTTTTATTTTAATAACCCAGCTTATTTACCAAAGATTACTAAATTCACATGAACTAGAAAAGTATTTGGGTTTGTTTAATTAATTTATGAGTACTTCCTTATTTATAAGCCAGTGTAGAACCATGTAGACACAACATATGATACACGTACAAAACATATCTTAACAACATACACACACATGCACATGTACATGGACACAAATTTCCAATAGCTTTTTACCTCAGAACTCTAGCCATGAGATAGTAATACAAGCTCATTTGTTTATAAGGTGACTAGATCCAGATTACTTCTGAAAAAAATGGAACTTGTTCACATGGCTAACCTTTAATTGCTCTGATAGATACTCTAATAGTGCCTGTAGATCAAAGTTTGGGGTTAAACAGTTGACATGGTACTGTGATTTTTTTCAAATCTCTTTTACTCTTTTTTCTTTACTTTAAATGAGTTTTTCTTGTTTACATTTTAGCTAGAACTGGACGCAAGATCTCCAGGTAGCCTTGAAATAGTATTAGTATAAATATTGAGTTTACCTCAATATCAGTAGAAAAAATTAGCAGGTTTAGAATAGGCAGAAAAGAAAATAGAAAGAGAGCTTAAGAGACTCAACATTTTAGCTTTATAGTGGCAGGTCAACCACTTGAGCTCTGAATTGTCCTTGATGTAATTTGTCCATCAGTTAAAACATGTGCACAAGAATTGGTCATAACCAGCTGACGTCCTAGAAAACCTGGCATACCTTCAAACCTTTCCATTTACACAAATACTAGCATGTAGAGGCACTATAGCCTAACTGGATTGCCTGAAGGGATTTGTTCCCCTTGTCTTTTCTCATTTTTACAGGATTTGTTTCCCATTTTTCTTTAAAAGAAGCAACTGAACTGTAGTTTAAGGTTTAATGTAGTGGATCAGAGTGTGCAGATTATGGGCAGGACTCTAAAGTGTTTCAACCCTGAGTCATTTTAACCCTCTTACATGTCTCAGTTTCTCTCTTCAGGGGCCTACCACCTACAGAAGAGCTCAAAATACCAAGTGATCAGCTCTTATATGCATTTCCTGGATGAACCTTCTATTAATTAATTTTGTTGGGGGGTTCCTATAGGGCTACTTTGTATTGCCTGAGGTACTCCTACTTAGGCCCCTGATCAGCCAGGAGTGCCTTTCAGTTGGGAGGAGTACCTTTTTTCTCTGGAGCTTAGGAATTCAGTCCCTCATTCATCTATGAAAAGCACAGTTGTTTCTTCTTTCACAGATACACAGAAAGCCAATTGAGATTAATTTTGGGAGGAAGAGTCAATGGAGAAGACCCTTTAGAATGTACCTCCTGATCAAAATTAGAATCCCAAAGAACAAATTCCTAGGAAAAGTACCAACAGCTCAGAATAAATTAGGACCATCAACCAAGATTGTGAGGCCCAGGGCTCAGGAGGACTTACACCAGTTCTACCCAAGGAGAGGTTCAGAGTTGGGGGACCCCACAGAGCCATGCTGATACCTGACACCTGGTGCCAAGTTCAGGCTACTTGCCTGGAAGATCCTGAGTTTTCTCTGAGCCCCATGTTGAGTGCCATCTTGTCAACAGAAAAGAACCCAAACTCTGTAAAATAATTTAAAAGGTTTATTCTGAGCCAAATACGTGTGACCATAACCCAGAGAGCCATACCCAAGGACCCTTGATCAAGTGGTCTCACCATGGTTGGGTTGCAGTTTGGTTTTATACATTTCATAAAGTCATAAATCAATAAATGGAAAGTATGCATTGGTTTGGCCACAAAAGACAAGACATCTTGAAGTGGGGAATTACAGGTTATAGGTAGGTTTAAAGATTCTTTGATATTTAATTGGTTAAAGAAATGAAGCTTTGTGTAATGGCTTGGAATGCTTTTAGTTAAGATAAAGAAGTCTGTTAATCAAAGACAAGCCACAAGACATAATCCGGACATAGACTCAAGTGATCTGTTAAGTAAATTGATGACCTGCAGGTATGGTTTAAGCTTTGTCTTGAATAGCCCTAGGCCTGTTAATGAGTTATAAAGGATGTCTCCAAGAAGGGAAGGGGGCATGATGAGGCATGCCTGACTTCCCTTCTCATGGCCAGCAATTCGGCTTTAGGGTATTTCCAAGGTCCCCTTGGCCAAGAGGGGGTCAATTCAGCCAGCTGGAGGGCTTAAGATTTTATTTTAGTTCACCTATGGAAGACGTAGCTGCTAACTATATGGAATATTCATCCCAAGTCTCAGGTTCAGTCTTTTCCCATTTTGAAACCCAAGGCTAAGTTGCTCATTCAATTTGGTTGTAAAACCAGGTTTTCCAATTGTGCACATAAATTGTTTTAGGCATTTCAAAAGAGCCCCATTTTGGCCTTTGCATTTTGGGGTCATCTTGAGCCATATGGGTCAATTTGTCTAGGCATTTGTAAGATGGAACTCCATAGATATACATAAATCCAGCTGGTGTTTCCAAGGGGGGTTGCATATTAATGGAAAGTTCAGGTTTGACAAGAAGTTTCCCATCATTTTAGAAATTCCATTTCAAAAAATGAATAAAGCTGGTATAGTGTAATGGGTTGTGTGCTGCTTTTGTCACTGCTTAAGGTTTGACCCAAGAGTTGTGAATTTCTCTCTTACCTGTCTCAGAATCTCTGATTGCCACCTTGTAGTGGCAGAATGCTCAAGATGCTAGATGATCAACCAACCCTCATGTGCACTTTCCAGTTTAGCTGAAAGTCCCTGCAGGTAGTCTTCTTGTAAGGCAGCCCTGTGAGATTCTACACATCATGGAAAAACATCCCAAAGCCTCTGTAAAGTCTCTGATCACCTAGAGGACACAAGTAGATCAGAGGGAGAAAATGCTTCTTTCCTTTAGAGGTGAGAGAACTCACTCTTGTGCACGTTTTCACTCAAAACTAACAAGAATTAATCATAAAGTAAAACACAAGACAAAATTAGAAGCAATAGGAAGGAGCTGCTATTTTAAAAGAATGCTATATAATTTTAGGTCAAAAGATGTGAAGCCACTGGTGGTAGACTGCCACCAGTGATTAAGACCTTGTGCTGTGAGGCAGAAGTGAGAAGGCAGAAGTTCTCTTTAGAATTCTTTGCCTGATCTTGACTTGAAACTTCTGTCCTGATACAGAGGTGGAGAAGGCAGTTTTCTTTTTTTTCCCCTGAAACCTTTATCTCCTGCCCATAGACAGAGATGGAAACCTCGGTACTAGAAGGGGAGTGTTGGAAAGAACAGCTCAAGCAAATCTAGACCTCACTAAAGGGTAGAAACATCCAAATTCAGGAGGACTCACTCCTTACAGTCAACAATGCTCTTGGATCCAGAAGAACACAAGGGATTCTGGTTGGCCAGGTGCTGAGTCTGGGAGGAGTGTTGGATAGTCACAGTGGGGGGGGGTGCTCTAAATCCTGCTCACAACATCAGAAATATCAACCTAAATGAAGAAATTGAGGCACAAAATATAAATTTAAAGAGTTTACTTGAGCCAAGGTGAGGATAGCTGCCTGGAAAACTCAGATGCGAGTAATCTTGGATGTGAGCTCCATTTGGCCTTTGATGCAAGTAGGTTTTTAAAGTCAAAAAGAAGACAATGAGTGGGCTGATACAAGGTTGTTTGTCAGGAAGTTTCACTGGCTTACAAAAATAACATTGATTAGTGATTAGCTACACATTGTTGAACTATAGGATATAAGTTATGGTGTCCAGGGTGTCCAGTGTGCAGCATTGCAGCATTGTTAGATTAATTTATAGCTACTTATGGGAGCAGTTGATCTTGAGTTCACATAGCAAGCAGCTTCAAGACATCAAGGGGTGAAGTGAGATGTGACTGCTATCCCATTCTCATGCTTCTCTGGGCCTAATAATTTAGAGGAGGCTTGCATACCACAGATAAAAAAGTGGTTTTTTTTCTTCACCATTCCCCTTATTAATCAAACTATTACTTTTAAGAGGGTATCTCACTGCCCGTTTTGGACATTATGGGCTGTACAGTGTGTTCCTTGGTCTTAGGAAATGTGACTTGGCCATCCAACTGATGTAATATCTTCTGTCCCGGTCCTTCTCTAGCACTCTAAGCATTTGCATCTTCCACCTGGTAAGTATGTCCCAGTCCAGAGTCAGTGTATATTACTTTCAAGACCCATTTGTAACCCCTCATGGCTACCAGAATCAGTCTTCATTGCCAGCTATGTTTAGGGCCTTCCCACTATGGAATCTGCCACATAGGCATCTGCAGTCTGTCTCTTTTTCTGGTAGACAGAACAATCTTTATTGGCATTATATGTGTAAGAGGGTACAAAAGAAATCTATGTCTAGATTCAGCCTATCTCTACATTGCTGCAGCTTCCCCATATCCATTCATTGTATGGACCAAGGTGGCCACCTTAAGTGAGCACACAGGGATGTCTGCGTGTTGATTTCAATCACCTTCCAAACCTGGAAAGGAATTCTTTTGATTGGTATCAGCATGTCCTACTTTAAAGCACCTCTCAAATTTCCATAGGGCCACACCCCATATAGGCATCCCTTTAATAGGCCAGGTTGCTGTTATCCTCTTGCCTGACTATGTGGCTAGGCCATCAGCCACTGCTCATGAGTCAATAAAAACCCAAACACAGGAGCTTTTACCACTGTTCAATTCTTCCATCACTGCTAGGAAAACAGTATGCAATCCAGCCTACTAAGCTGGTTTGTTTTTACCTTCTTTAATCAAAATGACATTCTTCCAAATAGGATGCTGTCCATTTGCTTTGGAACCATCATCTACAAATCACACATCTCTCTTTTGGTCAGTTGAGAGATGTTTATAGGACACTTGTCTAAGTGCTGATAGAATCCAGAAGCTCCTCTCATAGTTACAGAGTCAATCCTGGAGAACAAAAGGCTCCCTGTTTGTGAGTATCTCCTCCTTGCATTCCCCGGGTAGCATGGTCCTGTATAAACAACTTAAATTCTGTAGTCCAAAGTCCCAGTAGTCATTGGAAGGGTCTCACGGGCTTTTGCCATAAACCCCAGTCTATGCTCCACAAGGGGTTATCAAACAGAGAATTTGTTCATACCAGCACTCTAGATTCTATTCTACACTCTGTGGGCTCAGGCAAGATTACTGGTTCCCATTTAGCATGTCTAATTAATATTGTTTGAAGGGTAGATTTACATGCCTTATGTTTTATAATACTAGGTAGGGGAGACATTCTCCAGTCAGATAAAATGTATATTCCTATTATACAATCAGGTAAATCAAGTGACAGAGATGTAATCACTTCACATGAAGCATATTCAAATATGTCAATTCTCCTACATTCTTACCTTAATTCCATCAACCTTACTTTCCTAAATGCAGCCTCCATTAGGACTTCATCAACATGTTTTAGTTTTTATAATACTAGGTAGAAGTATTCCCCAGCCAGACATAATATCCATTCCCAAAACACATACAGATAAAGGAGATACACCTTCTTTAGATAAAATCTTTTTAAACGACCCAACTTTCATAACCTATCAACCCTTACATTTTTAATGGTCTATTTTCAGGACATTTTCTTCACCCCTTTAACCATTTTACTCACTCTAGTGCAAAAAGTTTGGGGTCCCCAGCAGGGGGTTGAACCAAGGGATACTGGCTATTTTGTCAATCTTTATATTGACTGATTAATCTGCCTGACTACTCTCCTAGGCAATTTAAGATCACATTTCTCATTGTAATATTTTTCTTCTCTAATTTTAAATTTCTTCCAAGTGGGATAAATACAGTAAACTTGTTTGGAGTCCTTTAATGTTGGGGGATTAACTCGGGCTCCGTTTGGTCAACTCAAGCTTTGATAGTGTTGTATTATGACCTTTGTTTAACCCCATCAATGTCTGTTTAATTCATCCCATTTTAAAAAATATTATCTAAAGATTTCCATACTGCCGGAATGAGTGCCGTGATTCTCCCCTTTCTTTTTCCTCTTTGCTTCACTTTTATCAATATTTACTTTATTCGTCTAATTTTTGAATAACCTCTGAAACATTTTCACCTTCCTAGGATGAGTCCTTAGACTTTTCCTTCTGACTTTCATAATTCTCTTGTTAATTAACTTAAGGTTTTTAATAGCATCTGTAAGACCCACAAGAAGAAGCTGAGGCAGAAAATCTGATAAGTCTTCCTGAACTATCTTTCCATTTTGCATCAGAAAGGTTATATGGAAAATCAACATTAAAGGGGCCTCCTTATCCACAGCATTTACCATGACATGGATACTGGGCATATTAAGCATGTAAATATCCGAGTCAAAAGCCAGTCTCTCATGACTTGCATGGAAAGCATATCAGTTGCTACATCTGGGATATTCCCACTTGAAATTTATAAGGGGAAGTGGCCAGTCCCTCTTCTCAAGATAAACATACTTTACAGTGGCTTTTATCCAGTCCACAACACTGGCTATTCCCTCAGTAATAACGTCCTGTGCATCTGAACCACATATAGCCATCTGTGATTGTTCTATAGTGAGCTGTGGGTCCTGCATCCACCCAATGTGCTTTTCCTCTCTGCAGCATTTAGAACCAAAGATACTGATCCTAGATTATTCTCACAATCTATTTTAGTAATGTTTCTCATGAAGCTGGTAATACCAATCTACAAAACAAAATAATTCCTTCACCTTATACCCTCTGCTTTCAACAGTCTTTTGGTTTTTCCCTTCACCTACATTGACTACCTTCTTGGTAACCATAAGTCTAAGAGGTACCTTCTGTTTTCTGCATAATTTTTCCCTGGGGGCTCAGGTTTGGGGCTAGTGACCCACACTCAAGTTAAGACTCATTGAAATCTGAGCTTGATCTAACATCAAGGCCTACCCCAGAACTTTCTTTTAATTTCACTATAACTTTTAGCTAGGTGTGGTAGTGTGCACCTGTAGTCCCAGTGACTGGGAGGCTGAGGCAGGAGGATCGCTTGAGCCCAGGAGTTTGAGGTTGCTGTGAGCTAGGCTGATGCCACGACACTCTAGCCCAGGCAACAGAGCAAGACTCTGTCTTTAAATAAATAAATAAAATAAAATAAAAATAATTTCATTGTAGCTATTATAGATAACAATAACCAAGGGTTTGAATATTTCACTTTTTTTCTTATTAGTTTGCATTTCCTTATGAATCTAGGGATCCAACTCCTCAAGAGTGGGGTCCATCTCTAAATTCCATTGATAACTTTCACCTTTAGTAACTGATTGTAGCACAGCTGCTGCTCCATACTATGGGTGACTATGTGGCTACCCAAGAATTAAAGATTCCTTATCCCCTACTCTTTTATCTTTCTTCTTCCCAAATTATATGTTTCCATGAGCCAAGGCCATTCTAGCAAATAACACTACTGCCACCAACTAAAAAGATACATAGAAAAAATTGAAGGTGTTTTTTCCTACTGTAACTCTGCCAAAACTGACTCAAGAAAAACGTAAAGTCTTATTAGACATATAACAAAACAAAAATAAATTGAATTACTAATTAAATAATTAAGCATAAAGAAAAGCCCAAGTCTAGATGTCTTTACTATTGAGTTTTACAAAATATTTAAAGAATGATAAGTATCAGTTCTTTACAAACTCTTCCAGAAAATAAAAGAGGAGGAAAAAATTCTCAACTCATTCTAATCAGCTGTGATAACCTTGTAAGCAAAGTCAGATAGTGACATCACAAGAAAATAAAATTACAGATCAATATTTCTAATGAATGTGGATGCTAAAATTGCCAACAAAATAACTAGAAAACCAAATACATAATAATATACCAAATCTACAAAAATCAAACAAATCAGCAAGAAAAAACAAATGACCTCATCAAAAAGTGGGCAAAAGACATGAGCAGACTCTTCTCAAAAGAAGATAGACTAATGGCCAACAAACATATGAAAAAATGCTCAATATCACTAATTATCAGGGAAATAAAAATTAAAACCACAATGAGATACCACCTTACTCCTCTTAGAAGTGTCATTATTAAAAAGTCAAAAAAACAGTAAATGTTGGTGCAGTTGTAGTGAAAAGGGAACACTTCTACATTCTTGGTGGGAATGTATACTTGTACAACCACCATGGAAAGCAGTATGGAGATTTTTCAAGGAACTAAAAGTACACCTACCATTCAATCCAGCAAACCCACTACTGGGTATGTACCCAATGTAAAAGAAATCATTGTATAAAAAGGCACCTGTACTCAAATGTTTATCACAGCACAATTCACAATACCAAAGATATGGTATCAGCCTAAGTGCCCATCGAGAAATGAGCGGATTAAAAAAATGTGGTATATATACAAAATGGAATATTACTACTCAGTGATAAAAAGGAATGAAGTAATGTCTTTTGCAGCAACTTGGATGCAACTGGAGACCCTTCTCCTAAGTGAAGTATTTCAGGAATGAAAAACACATACCACATCTTCTCACTTATAAGTGGGAGCTAAAAGAAAGATATATTTGGTCATAAAGAGCAGTAATGGACATGAGAATCTAAGAAGGTAGGAGGGTGGGAGGGTGGTGAGGGATAAAAATCCACCTATCAAATACAATGTCCACTATTCTGGTGATGGGTACACTAAAAGCCCTGATGCCAGCATGATACATTTTATCCGCATAACAAAAAACACTTGTACCCCTTTAAATTTTTTGAAATAAAAAAGAAATACAGAAAAATGTAAAAAAGATTATCCACCATGAGTGAGTGGGATTTATCTCAGGAATAAAATGTTGGTTAATATCTGAAAATCAATATGTACCACATTAACCATATTAACAGAGCAAAGGACAAAAACCACATGATCATATCAATAGACATAGAAAAAGCATTTGACAAAATTCACCATTTCATTTAAAAAAAAAAAACAAAACCTCCTACTAGGAATAAAAGGGAACTTACCTGATAAAGGCCATCTACAAAACTCCCTCAGTTAACTTCACATCTAATGGTGAAAGACTGAATGCTTATCCCTATGATCAGAAAGAAGCCAAGTATGTCTTTCACCAATTACATTTAATGTTGTCCTGGAGGTTCTGGTAATAGCAATTAGGCAATAAAAAGAAATAAAAGACATTAAGAAAGGAAAGAAATAATGTACATTTGGAGACTACATAATCTTGTATATCAAAAATCCTAAGAAAATTACTAAAATACTATTAGAACTAACAAGAGTTCAGTAAGTTTGCATGATATAATAGAAGATCAATATTAAAAACAAATTATATTTATGTATATTAGCAATGGACTATCTGGAAATAAAATTAATAAAACAATTGTATTTATATAGTATCAAAATAAAATATCTAGGAATAACTTTAATAAAATGAAAGACTTGTACACTGAAAACTACAAAACACAGAGGAAAGAAACCAAAGAAGACACAAATAAATGGAAAAAAAATCTCTTGTTCATGGATTTGAAGACTTTATATCGTTAAGATGGTAATACATTCCCAAAGTGATAGATATGTAGATTTAACACAATTTCTGTCAAAATATCAGATGCATTTTTTTTGTAGAAATTGACATGTTAACTTGAAATTTATATGGAAAAGCAAAGGACCCAAATTAGCCAAAACCTCTTAAAAGAAAACAAAAATATATATTTGAGGGAATCACATTTCCCAATTTCAAAACTTGTTACAGAGATGCAGTAATGAAGGCAGTGTGATACTGATATAAGGATAGACTTGTACATCAGCAGAATAGAATTGATAGTCCAGAAATAAACTCTTAAAGATCAACTGTTTTCAACAAATGTATCATGACATTTAAATTGAGAAATTGTGTTCTTTTTAATAATGTTACTGGGTCAACTGAATATTCCACATGCAGAAAGAATGAATTTGAAGTCCTTCCTCAAATCATATAAAAATTAACTCAAAATGGATTATAGTCCTAGATATAAGTGCTAAACCTATAAAACCCATAAAATAAAACATAGTAGTTCTTGATAACCTTGGTTTTGGCTATAGTTTCTGAGATATGACACAAAAAGCACAGTCACAAAAATAGATAAATTGGACTATGTCAAATGAAAAACTTTTGTGCTGTAAATGAAGAAAATGAAAATACAAGTCAGACAATGAGAAAAAAATTCAAATAATGTACTTGATAAAAGACTTCTATCCAGAATATATACAGAATGCTTACAACTTAATAATGAAAGGATAAATAGCATACATTTAAAAAGAGCAAATGATCTGATAGACATTTCTTCAAAAAAGAGATAAAAATGACCAATCAGAGATAAAAATGATGAATATGCTGAACATCAGTAGTCATTATGTAAATGAGACTGAAAACCACAATAAGGTACTGATTCAGATTCACTAGGATGGCTTTAATTAAAAAGACACCTATGCTGGCTGGGATGTGGAAAAATTGGACCTCTCATAAATTGTTAATGGGACTGTAAAGTTGTGTGGCTACCTTGGAAAATGGTCTGGCAGTTTTATAAAATGTTAAACATGAAATTACCATGTGACCCATAAATTTAAGTCATTGGTATATACCCAAGGTAAATGAAAACATATGACTGTACAAAAACTTGTATGTAAATATTCATAGCACCATTATTCATATTAGCCAAAAAGTGAAAAAAAACACCTAAAATGTGGTGTAGCTGTACAGTTGGATGGTATTTGACAGTAAAAATTAATGAATTACTGATACATGCTACAATATGGATGAAGCTTGAAAACATTTGTTATATAAAAGAAGCAAGTCACAAAAGACCAATATTGTATAATTCCATTTATATGAAAGAGAATAAATAGATAATCATATAGAGACATTAAGTAGATCATTGTTTACCTCAGGCTGAGAAAGATCTGGAGGTAGAATGCAGAATAGTTATTCATGACTATGGGATTCATTTTTGGGGCGATGAGAATGTTCTAAAGTTAGATTGTGGTGATGGTTGTACTATAAGTCTGTATATATAGTAAAATCTATTGAATCTTACAGTTTAAATGAGTAAATTTTATGGTATATGAATTATACATTAATAAAGTCCTTTTTAAAAATGTCCATTTCTGTAATCTCTAGTTGAAATAATTTTAGTAGTCCCCAGTTGATAAAACAATGCATTGATTTTGAGCATAGGGTACACATCTAGCATTATTACAGAATTCAATTGTCTATTATACATACAGGATTTAATGTGCCTTCTAGGTAGAAAAAACATCAAGAGGGAAGATTAGAAATTCTGAGAAGTTTGGTTAATTCCTTATTTTACTATCTTATCTCTATACTGATTTAACCTAAAACCTTTCCATTCATTCTACAAATTGGTGCCCTAATTGAATTCTCATCCTCTCTATATAGACAATCCAATTAGTTCTACATGGTTTTCAATGAAGTACATCTATCTCTCAGCCCAGATATAACTCTTTCTTACATGTCACAAAAATAGATAAATTGGACTACATCAAAATGAACAACATTTTTTCTGTAAACAATACCACTAGAAAGTGATGTAAGACTACCTGCATTATTTCAGGAATTATCCTTTTAGGAGATGATGAAGAACACCAATTATTTATTTTTCCTTTGATTCTGGTTTCTCCAACCATCAGATCCTGTGGTGATACTAAGAACTAGACGTTCTGAGGTTTATTATGTGTCTGAAATTTTATAGTTAGAATCTTTCCATTATGATGATTAGGAGTTTCGTTTAAAAGTATAACCTTGGGCTCTATAACAGACCCACTTAATCAACATCTATAGTGGTAGAGCTCAATAATTATATTTTTAACAAGCCCTTAAAAAGTTATGATGTTTATTAATAATATTTAAGAAGAGTGGGTTTAGCTCAATTTACATATACCACTTGGGGGTTTCTCTGGTGACTTATTCAAGAGAAATTGCATAAGACTCTTCATTTCATTTAGCAAGTTTGAAATCATAGGTAGAACTCTCCAGCAATCTTCAACTTATATCTGTATACAGGAGCAAGAATAATATCCTTCTTCCTCCTTTCAAAATTCTAATATGTATTGTTCTGTAAATGTATTACTTCTAGGTTGCTAATGAATTTCCACATTTGTGTTTTTCTCCAAGAGAAACATTTTTTCATTAATCTATAATGTTTAATGTATGCATATTATTGGCATACTATTATATAAACTGAAAGTTTGTCTTCCTTATAGTAAATTGATTTTTTGCATCTTTCTAATTTTCAACTTACTTCCTTCATCAGTTATTTTCAGTATACCAAAATATGTTCCTTATTTTTATCCTTTGGCTTGTTTTCAGTTGGTCAATAGTGAGGAGGGTCCCTAAATCCGATATCTGGAAACAAGTTGGCATGTGGTAATAATATTAATTTAACAGTATGGCATAGTATATGTAAATTATACATGTATAAATAAAGCTATGTATTTTATAGATACACATATAGTATCATCTTCAGTTTATATGTGCATAAACTTTAAGAGTTTTAAATACTATATAAATTACAGAGGGTAGTTTAAATAATAATGCATATAAACAGTAAGCCATGTATGATGCCTCTAAAGAATCAGATGAATATAATGATCTTTACATTATTATCAGGTTGATCCTTAAATCATTTACCTTAAATATGATGCCATATATATCAGATCCTATAATTTAGTGTAATGTTCTAGCATGGACAATCTACTTATTGAGTTAAATGTACTTCCCTCTTTCCTTCCATGTATAATTCTGAATTATAAAAAATGAAATAATTCCTGTGAGACCTCTCTGTATGTAAATGACAGAACTGATAAAATTTCTCATCTAAATTATTAGCATGATTATCCACATACTTCTTAATTATTCCCTTCAGGGTTGGGTTAAATCTTCTCAGTAGTTCACTCTGGGAATTAAGCTGTGGTCTTGAATTGCTTAACCTCAACTGTATATCTTCATATTTGAAAGGAAATCTGGGTCAGGCACAGTGGCTCACACCTATAATCCTAGCACTATGGGAAACCAAGGTAGGAGGATCGCTTGAGATTGGGAGTTCAAGACCAGCCTGAACAAGAGTGAGACCCCCCATCTCTATAAAAAAATAGAAAAATTAGTTGGAAATGGTGGTGCACACCTATAGTCCCAGCTGTGTGGGAGGCTGAGGCAGAAGGATCGCGTGAGCCCAAAAGTTTGAGGTCACAGTTAGCTATGATCATGCCACTGCACTCTAGCCAGGGTGACAGAGCAAGACTCTGTCGGAAAAAACAGAAAGGAGATCTGTGTACTTGTTAAGATTACTGGTAAAGTCCCCAGTGAAACGTTATGCCCAGTAAAGCTTTGCTTAATATTGGAGTGTCCTTAGGGGCATAGAAAAGGAATCTAGGATATCCACCCCAGTCAATGGATGCTACTTATCCATGAGTTACGAGTTAGCAGGGCTCATTTTTGGTATCTGCCCTTTCATATTTTATAACATGTCTAGAAACACAAAGGTCATCACTTGCTATGATTTCCATATGAGGTGAAGTTTATCAATAATCTTTATCTGATCATGTTGATTCATAGAAGACATATTATATCAAGATAATTTTTTCCCTTGGTGAATGGTCCCAAGAGCCCATGTCTAGTGACTTCTGGACAATAGCACTATGATTTATATGCTTGTCTCAGAGATCTTCTAGACAAAGTCACAGTAGTTCCCCCTTTGTGCATGACTCCTGCCTGGCATTCCTAATGATGTTATCTCCAACAGTACTTTGAAGTTCTTACATATCCATGTTTCCTTTGAGCTTCTATAACTATGTAATTGCAGGGTTTTTTGCAGGGCTTTTCCAGGTTGTTCTACTCCCCTAGGTGAACAAGTAATACTGGTGAAAGCTATTAACTTGTAGCTCTTGCCATAAAATGTTTCCAGAGTACCCTAGGCAAGCACAGTAGTGTAACACTGCAGTGTCATGTCTTTAGCTTCTTTTAACTACTCTAGGCCCTGGAGAAAATAGGAGTCTTTTCCTGCTCCCTTCCCACATCTTTTCTCAAGTTAGAGTTATCAAATTCCTCCATGGATTCTTTCCTGAGGTAGATCAGATAAGAGTTCTCTCCCTTCACTCCAAGTCCAGATAGCTTACCTAATTCCTTCTCCTCAGAAAGAACCCTAAGTCTACCATAGTATACATTAACACAAAGGCAAATTTTAATCCTGGCAATAAAATCTTACAAAATAATTTAATTTAACACCTTCACTCAATAAAGGGATGACACTGCTGATCAAATAACCCTGGGTCTCTCATTATTTTTTGAAGAAATTTTTATAGATGCCAAAGCATATTTTTGTTTTCAAATTCAAGTAACAATAACTATATTTACCCTAATCTGATAAAACTCAATTCTCTGAGACCAAGCCAATCAAGGTATTACTTTATCTGTGTATAGTGTCTGTATATTCACTAGAGAAAGAAAAATATTCCTATTAGAAATTTGTTTTTTTATTTGGCTGAATGAAAAACAAACAAACAAAAATAATAAATAAGCAACAACAAAAACAACCTTCAGATTATACTATGAGGTCAGTAATTCCTTAGGAATTCACATTATGTCCAAATCCAATTCTAAAAAAAAAATCACTCAATATTAACATAATTATGTCAATTATCAAGGCATCATTCAATGATATTTATTAGAATCTACTCATCAAGATGAGCATTTATTTAAATAATTTAGAAACAAAGGGTAAAACATAAAGAGTTGTAGTTAAACCTGATGGGAGTAAGACCACTGGGACTTAGGGATGCTATGTCTGAGGCTGTGAGAGGATAGGGGGTGAAGGAATTGCCTGAGCATAAGCCTGAAATAAGTGCAGATGTTAACTGCCTAGTTGGGGGACATATATCAGCGATCTGGGAGTACAGCAAAGCATGCTCCAACCTCAGAGCCTAAGGGGTCTCATGCATGAAAAGCCGCAGGCGGCCTGACATGAAAACTTCTCATGGCTGTGGAGGTAGATGGCAATATGTCAGCCCGGGAGAAGGGACTCAAGGCTTCCATAGTGTTTGCACCCTGGGCCAAGTTCCTTCTCTCCCTTTCTCTCAACAATGCCTCAGTTAATGTAAAACCAGTCTCCCAGTGGGAAGCATGTAGTTTCCTTGTTTCTTGATCAAATGGGTCGTAGCTACTGACATTAAAGATTGATATCCATGTACATAGCTTGAGTGTGGGATAAATCAGTTTATCTTGATCAAAGGGGTTGTACTTACTGAAGAATTATGTGTTTTTCACTTCTAGAAAGGAGAAGAAAATTAGCTAAGACACCTTGTGATTTTGGGGGGAGCCCCGAAACCTTTGATCATTGTATCCCGTGATTTTTTCACATGAGATCATTGTATTTTGCAACATGGCAAAGAGAATAAAAAGCAAGTGCTGGGCTTCAGTCACTGCCACCTTAGCACCGGAGTGCTGGTGGTCCCCTGACCTCCCCGCTTTCTTAACTATTATTTCTGTGTCTGTGTCTTTGTTTCTTTTATCTCTTGTAACACAGTCTTCCAGGGGACCCTATCTTTATTGGGGACATCGCGAACCCCCGATAATTTAAACCCACAAATTCTATTAACCTGAGCAATCTAGTCTGTTAACATTTGTACTTCTTGAAATATGACTCTATCTCACAAACCAGACATTACTTCATTCATCTTTTTAGATGGAAGCATTAGACTTTTCTTTAAATTTTGTTGAGGTATCCTATTTTTGTAGTAATAAACAGAGAGATGTATGCTGTGAGTGGGAGGAGGGGTGACCCAAGAATGACACTGACCAAAATAGTTTAAGAAGCACACCTTTCTTTGTCTAAGGGTCAAGATATCTACATAGGTCAGTTGAGAAATTTCTGAAGTGATGAAGCAAAATTTCATAATCTCATCTTTGTTTTACAGAGGGTACATATCCTGTTTCTTTGATTCCCATGAAAAAATTGAATACATTTCAGTAGAATAGACACTTGAAATGCTCTATTTCTTTGACCTTTAAAATATTTTCAACTGTGAACAGCTGGCCACTCTGCCCCTTTCCCAGAGGCTGCTTAGACCGTAAACAGGAGGCAAAGTCGAATTGCAGCCAATCTAATTATGGAATATCGAAAAGGTCAAACCATTGCCCTGGGCTACAAAATAATAAGATCTTCATTTAAAAGAATGCCAAATGTCCTAGCTAGTAAATGGAACAGAAGAAACTTATACTTTTTATAGAATTAGTATTTGGAAGCTATCCACCATACATAAATTTCTGGTCTAACAAAAGCATTATGATATTATTCAGAATTATGAAGAAAAGCAGCAGTGTCTACCATGACCCATATTAAGAACACTCCCTCATTTAAGGACAATATATTTTATGTGTAACAGTGTTTTGGTTAGGGTTCAGTTGGAGATACAGAATCACTATGTGCATGAAAGAATAAAAGGCTGATATAGAGGTTAGATCATAGGCAATTGTTGAAACTGATGAGAATTTCTGTGGAAGGCTGTTGTCTCTGTGCCTAATGATATACCTGACATTGCTTAATCAGCAAGGCCAATAGTTGGCAGAAAACTGGATGTCAAAGAGGGGAGAATGTAAACAAAGTGAAATTCATGAGGACAAATTGGAACCCACAAGAACAAATAGAACTTACAAGGACAAGCTGAAATCCATGCTTGTCTCCCATCACCTCTGTCCTCAATAATACAGTTAACCTATAGAATGAGTTGATACTCTTGTCATGGAGCTATACACATGCCTGGATCAGGACATGGAGAAGTCTAAGGTGGACATCTGGTGGATATTGGAGAGCTGTCAGACTGGCTGCAGCCCCATGCCAACCAGATGATCCAGTAGATCAGGAACAACATGAAAAAGCAACTCCAGGACCCTACACCAACTTTCAGAATATAATGGTTTATATTTGACTTCTACCTTCTGAATTTTGTGTATATTTCTCTTATGGTAAACTGAAACCCAGAACTATACATGTTTCAAGTTTAGCCAGGTTGACACAGCAAAAAACCATCATGCCCAGTCACGAGAAGCATTTTCTAAGGGGGCTGAAGAGTGTTATAAAACTATGCACTATGTTATGAAATGTAAGAGATTTTGGAGTTAATATGGATGCATCTGGCATTGTCTAGAATATTCTCTGCTCATTTGTAGGACAAGAGCTAGATACATTCTATTTGGAAGGGGAATTGGAAAGGTTTTCTATAGCGAAGTTAAGCAATTGAGTTTAAATGAAAAGATATCTCTCAGTGCTGAAGATAGCTGGAAAAAAATTGCAAAGTCAGGTTAAATCTACTCATTTTGCCAGCTACATCCTGTAGGAATGCCCACAGTGAATTTCATGCTAATATATAACCAGCGGCTTTGCATGTGATGAAAAACACACTTACCAGAGGAAACAGACATATTTGGAGCAGATTCCCTGAGGGGAAAATCTGAGCTATCTGATTGGAAATCCCCAGTGACCAATCAATTTGTCATTCAGTTGAATTTCTGAAAAGTATTTTTTTTAATTGGACCTGAAGTGGCTTTTCTAAATCTTTTAAAAAATAATGTCATAATTTCAGCAACTTGCTCACAGTCTAAATCCAACTGAAGAGATTAATTTTTTATAATTGGCTTAGTTGTCCTGTTACATAGATGATATTTGTGTCCATATTTAGTAATTAGCATGCACCCCCCACCTTTTTTTTTTTTTTTGAGACAGGGTCTTACTCCATCACGCAGGCTAGAGTGTGGTGGCACTATCATAGCTCACAATAACCTCAAACTCCTGGGCTCAAGCTATCCTCCTGTTTCAACCTTACAGTTAGCTGGGACTACAGGTGCATGCCACCATGCCCTGCCAATTTTTCTATTATTTGTAGGGACAGGGTTTTGCTCTTGCTCAGGCTGGTCTCAAACTCCTGGACTCAAGTGATCCTCCTGTCTTGGCCTCCCACAGTGTTAGTGTCACAGGTGTGAGCTACCATGCCTGGCTTTGCACTTCTAATAATATCACAGATGTCATAAAAAGCCCACATCAACTTTATTACATAACTCCAGCAATAATATGACCCCTTTGTGTTAAGTACCATAGGAAGGAGTTAGAAATGAGTGATCTGGCTTATTTCCCTTCAGCTATTTTCATGCAAATTTGAAATTCCCAGTCATGTTCATTAAGAAATAGATCATAGCCCATAGCAACCCAGTGGGTGATCAATTAATTAAAATTAATTACATTGGACTGCATTGGAATGGCTTGAGGAAAATAGGATGTGGTTGCTCCGATTTCAAAGCCCACAAAAGCCCTCTGACAACTGTTGGAGTAACTACAGTATAGACTTCTCCAACATTTGCCAGACAGTTCTGCCCTGTTGCATTAGTTCTTCAGCCCCAGACTGTATGTGCAGACACACACACATGCACATACACACATGGGTGTGTGTGGTGAGAGGAGGAGAGATAGTGTGAGAGAGAGAATGAGAGAGACAGATATCGAGATCCTGATTTAGGTTTTATGTTGATGTTATTTCCCTTTGTAACATTTTCTCAAGCCAGCAAGTTTTGAAAATTTGCCTAAGAACATTCACAATTATTATAAACTTTTGAGAAGAATGAGCATTTTCTCTGGAAACCTCCACTTGTACTCTGTCAAATATAGTCTATCTAATATAACTCAACAACTCAATCACTGAAATTATGAGGTGATGGTTAGGAAAGACTTTGTTCAATTTATTCAATGGCCATCTTGAATATCAGGAAAATCAGCAAGAAAAAATCAAACAACCCTATCACAAAGTGGGCAAAGGACAT
>VBSM01000656.1:1738124-1755088 GCA_008086735.1 Cheirogaleus medius | reverse complement strand
GTGGGATGGAGGGCAGGTGGGAGGGGGGAGGAAGTGTAGAGTTACATAATGTGACCCGTGCGCGCCACCTGGGGATTGGACCCGGTTGAAGCACTGGCATGTTGGGAGGGGAGGGTTGGTAGGGCCTATGTATGTAACCCTAACAATATTTGTACCCCCATTATATGTTGAAATAAAAGGAACAAAATAAAATGAGATAAAAAATATATGTAAATGGATTAAATCTCCAATCAAAAGGCACAGATTTGCAGAATGTATAAAATAAATAATGATCCAATTATATGTGGTCCATAAGAGAGTCAATTTAAATGTAAAGAAACAAATAGGTAGAAGGTGAAAGAAGCAAAAAGGATATTACGTGCAAATAGTAACGAAGAAAGGACAGAGGTGGCTTACTAATATCAAACAAAATAGACTGGAACTCAAAACTGTTACAAGAGACAAAGAAGGACCTAATATTAATAAAAGGGTCAATTCACCAGGAAGATTTAACAATTATAAACATATATGCAATGAACATTAGATCTCCAAAATATATGACACACACATTGGCAGAATTAAAGGGAGAAAAATACATTTCTACAGTAATCGTTGCAGACTTTATGTCAATAATGGATAGAACATACAGACAGACAAATAGAGGCCTTGAAAATCTTCATAAACCAACTGGACCTAGAACACTCCACCCAACAACAGCAGAATACATATTTTCCTCAAGTGCACATAGAATATTCTCCAGGACATAATATGTTAAGCACAGAACAAGTCTTAATAAATTTTAAACTATTGAAATTATATAAAATATGTTTTTCAGTCATGATGGAACAAAACTAGAAATCAATAACAGCAAGAAAACTCTTCATTCCTCTCTCCCCATGCCATGATCTCAATTCAGCCTCTCATGTGCTCAGAAATCACAATCCCAAGTCACTTTATATTAAATCCTGCTGCCTCTCTTATGATAAGATTTTTTAAATGTAAGTGATATGTGAGGATGTGGAGAAATCAAAACCCTTGTGCATTGTTGGTGGGAATGTAAAATGATAGTTTGGAAAAACAGTAGTTCCTCAAGAAATTAAAAATAGAATTAACATATTTTAACATATTAAATTAACATATCCAACAATTTTACTTCTAGGTACTTTCTCAAAAGAATTGAAAGAGATAAAAATGATTTATTTGTATACCCATATTCATAGCAGCATTTTTCACAATAGTCAAGAGGTGGAAGCAGCTCATGTCCATTGATGGATGAATGGATAAACAAAATGGCATATCCACACAAAGGAATATTATTCAGCCTTTAAAAAGGAAGGGAATTCTGACACAGGCTACAACATAGATGAGCCTTGAGGATACTATGTTAAGTGAAATAAGCCAGTCACAAAAGGTCAAATATTATATGATTCTGTCTATATGAGGTACCTAAAATAGACAAATTCATAAAGCCAGAAAGTAGAATTGTGGGCTGGGAGAAGGAGGAGGAAATTGGGAGTTATTGTTTAATGGGTACAGAATTTCAGTTTGGGAAGATGAAAACGTTCTGGTGGTGATGATTGCACAACATTGTGAATGTATATAATACCACTGAACTTAAAAATGATTAAAAATGTACATTTTATGTTATGTGTATTTTACCACAATAAAATATATGTTTTTAAAAAAGAGTATATAACACCAAAACTTTTCAAACTCTTCCAAAAAATCGAGGAGCGGACACTTCCAAACTTATCTGTGAGACCAGCATTACTCGCATATCAAAGCCAGATAAGGATTCTACAAGAAAACTACAGAACAGTATCCCTGTGAATATCAATGCAAAAATTCTTAACAAAATCCTAGTAAACCAAATTCAGAAACATACTTAAAGGGGTATGTACTATAATCAACTGTGATTTATTCCTATAGGAATAAGCATTATGTATATATATGTATATATTTATATTTCTAAAGGTTGCTGTTTTGAAACTCATTAACAGCTAAAAATAGCCACATGAATAGTTTAACCAAATCATGTCACTTCTAGTAGAGAAATACCCAATGCCTCTCTACAAAGCACAAATCAGTTCTCTAGAATAGTTTTCAACTTAGAACTGTATAACATGTATCTATGGAAACTTCCAGATGTGATATCAGTGTATAATCTTATTAATGACCATTTTAACATTTATATTAAGAAACTCAGCCCTGGCTAAATAAGCAAAGGACAGACACATTTATTTTTAGGTTAATGGTTTTAAAAACCAATATTGTACTCCATCTTATCTTTCATAAATGAAAATGTCTTATCTAAAAGATCCCTTCTCTCAATGAACACCCTGAATTTTATAATACTTACAAGGCCCACCTTTCATTGTCTCACTTTCCTTATTAATAAACATTTGGTTCAAGCATTCACAGATAGTGAAGTAGAATTATCCTCTCCCATATTAATATTCACATAGGCAACCTAGGAAATAGAGGATGTAACTGACTCTAATATTAGCTTCACAAAAATCAGGGAGAAAATAAATTGGAAGCAAATGAATTGTGATACAATAACCACTGGCATTTTATGCTTCAATATTGTCTTTCTGAGAAAATGGATTACCTGAATGATGTCTGTTAATTCTTAGTGCTACCTTAAGGTTTTTTTTCTTTGCTCAATTCATATTGAAAATATCCTTTTAGCCCCAAATATATGGGCATGAGATTAATGATTAAATAAATGTCATAACGCATATGCTCTATTTTACTTTATATCTTTATGATCAGCTGCTTCATTATTTATCCAAAGATAAAATATTCCCAAGTGTTTGCTACCTTTCCAATGTGTCTTTAGATGATAAATACCTTTCATATAACTTTGTTTACATTCACTCTCATTAATTGCTCTGTCATCAATTGGATCTCTTATTTCCCCAAAGATCACATCATCTATTTAAAGCAGTGAAGAGAATATCTGGGCATATCTATTGGAAGTCTATTCTTTGGCATATTCTATTTGGAATATTGACAATGTATCCTACAAATATTACTACTGCATGAGAAGGTAAGCAAAGAAAAATTATCTTGTCTGTCATAATTTATTTGTACTCACTTGGCCCACTTTCATCCATCACAGAGATATATTTATTGAGTTATTAAAGCAAAAGACATCTCAGAGGTGACAAGTGTTAAAAATACACAAAGAAGACATGGTCTTTCTTTCCTGGTTCTTCCAGTGCTATGATGCATATTCTGTGAATACCACACATGTAGTTTTAATGACAGGGATATACAAAAAAGTCAGAAGTGTCAAAGCAATTAATTCACTTTTTTCCATTCCACAACAAAAATGCACAGTAAATTGTTTGGCAGAATTAATTATAGGTTGACTGGATAATTGAATCCATCTAAGTGGTTGCTCTAGTAAGCCTGTGTGCAGAGAATCATAGATAAAAGTGTATATACAGTATTAATAGGAGAAATTAGAGTGACCAGAAATGAGAAGACACAGGTTCATTGTCTAATGATTTATTTTCTGTAACCTAATTTCCTCCTCTGTTAAATGAAGATAAATTCCCTATCTTGTATACTACTCAAAATTGTTAGATTTACGGGAAAAAATAGATGTGAAACAATTTTGTGTACTATTTCAAAGCACTTTATAAAAGTGCTGGGTTTCATTTTACTTTGCTTTTTTGTATAAATCAAATAGATGTATAGGCAACAATGATTGGAAATGGATTTTTTTCCTGGAATTATTTATGTAATAGGTGTTGGCATCATGAAGAAGGTAATATTTCAGTCATGTTCTATTCAGTCATTTATTAAATAAAAGGTGGAATATTCATGCATTTATTTGATAAATATTTATTAAGCACCTCCT
Source organism: Cheirogaleus medius (assembly GCA_008086735.1). NCBI lineage: Eukaryota > Metazoa > Chordata > Mammalia > Primates > Cheirogaleidae > Cheirogaleus > Cheirogaleus medius. The sequence goes on along the minus strand of VBSM01000656.1, from coordinate 1,751,238 downwards.
AAGTGCCAGACATTGTTCTAGGTGCAAAGGATACAAAAATAAATAAAAATGACAAATCTCTGCCTCATGGTCTTTACATTATAATGGAGGAAGACAAATAATAAGCAAAATAAATATATAAATTATATAGTATGTTGGTGGTTAGTTCTATGGAGAAAAAGATAAATCAAGTAAGAGGATAATAGGGGCAAAGTAGGGAGTACCCACTGAAGTGGGTTTCAATTTTAAATAGTTATTGTCAAGGTAAACCTAATTGAATATATTTTATATTGGAGCAAATACTTTAAGAATATGATGGAGAAATTCATGACGATAACTGAGGGGATAATGTGCTGGGCGGAAGAAATAGAGAGTGCAAAGTTCCTTAGGGAAGAAAATTTTTTCTAGGAACAGTACCAAGATAGGGGCAATCGAATTGAGAGAGCAAGGGAGAAAATAGTAATGAGGTTGGAAAGCCATATAGTTTAGGAAATCATAAGTCATTTTACAGGTTTGGCATTTACTCTGAGTGAGATGGGGAGGCACTGGAGTGTTTATGATTTAAAAGGATCATTCTGGCTATTATGTTGTGAATATAGTGGAGGTGAGGGGCAAGAGTGAAAGATGGGAAAACAGTTAGGGTGACAGATAATCATCCAGAGCAGAGATGATGGTGATTTATACCAGAGTGGCAGCAGTGGAGGTGGTGAGTATGGTCATAATCAAGATATTTTTTGAGTAGACCCAATGGGAGGATTTGGTAGTTTACTACTGGTTTATAAGGTGGGAATGAAAGAGAGCAGGTAATAGTGTTTTCAGGGTTTCTTTTCCTAAATTACTAGAAAGGTGAAGATTCAATAACAGAGAGGAAAAAAATGGTAGTAGAAAGAAAATTATTATTTTTAATTTTTAAAATATTTTTATGATTTCATCCTAGCTGGTGTTCTTTTTTCTGTTTTTATTTTTATTTCAAAATATTAAGTGAGTGTAAGAGTTTTTGTTACGTGGATGAATTGTATAATGCTTAAGACAGGGATTTTAGTGTGCCCAACACCAGAGTAGTGTACATTGTACACAAAAGGTAAATTTTTATCCTCCCCCCGCCGCACCCTTCTTAGTTTCCAATGTCCTTTACACCACTATGTGACTGTGTGTATTCACTGTTAGTGCCTCCTTTTAGTGAGAACATGTGCTGTTTGTTTTCTGATGGGGAGATATTAGGAGTTTTATTTTTACACATGTTAATTTGAGATGCATATTAGATATATAAGCAGATTTATCAAGTTGGCAGTTGTATATATGAGGCTGAAGTTTGAGAAAGTGTTTCTAGCTGGACATACGGATTTGGGAATTATTAGGCTATGGATATTGTTTAAAGCCATGGAACAGGATAAGACCACCAACAGCATAATTTGTACAGGGATCACAAGATGTCCAAGCTCTGAGCCTTGGGCTGCTCCAAAGTTAAGAGGTTATGGGGATGAAAGGTAACAAGAAAAGGAGACTGAGAGGATCAGCTTATGGGATAAGAGGCAATGCAAGCACTTTTGGGACATACAAGCTGAGTGAAGGTGATTTGGAAGGATAGGTGTTCCACTGTGACAAGTGGAATATATATTCTATGCCATAAATATTATTGGTATTTTATGAAGTGTGGCATAAATTACCAGAGATGATAACCATATAATAATAATAATATCCTCTCGTATACCATAGAGTACTATTCAGCTTTAAGAAACAATGGTGATGTAGCACCTCTTGCATATTCCTGGATAGAGCTGGAACCCATTCTACTAAGTAAAGTATCTCAAGAATGGAGAAACAAGCACCACATGTACTCACCAGCAAATTGGTATTAACGGATCAACACCTAAGTGGACATATAGGAATAACATTTGTCGGGTGTTGGGCGGGTGGGAGGAGGGAGGAGGGGATGGGTATATACAAACATAATGAGATGTGCAACGTTTGGCGGATGGTCATGCTTGAGGCTCTGCCTTGAGCGGGGAGGTGGGCATGGGCAATATACGTATCCGTAATATTTGTACTCCCATAATATGCTGAAATAAATAAATAAATAAATAAATAAATAAAACATAATAATATCCTATTTTATTGAGCACTTTCCATGTAATAGGCCCTATAATTAGTGCTATATGCATAATCTGATTTTATCCCTACAGCACCACAATGGGTTAATTATCTCAATTTTATAGATAGTTAAAATGATCTCTACAAAGAATAATATTCTCAATGCTTCAATCTTTGTTCTAAAACAGTTTCAATGAACTTTCAGGTCCAATGCCCTTATTTAGTAACAAATATGTCATGTGCTGAAATTGATAGTTAATATAACCTCTGTGCATACACAATTAAAAACAAAATATAGTGCCTACTATATAACTTAAAGTATAATTTTAAAAGTATATCATAATAAAATAAGTATTTCAATATTTGAATACTTAAACTTGACTACAATAGATGACACAGTGCATTACACCTATATATAGCCACACCACAATTTTGACAGCTAAAAATTCAAACCAATTTAGGAATTTTAAATTGCCAATTCAAATGCCATGTAATTTTCTGAATGATGAGTAGGTCTTGATAAAATTCTACATAAAGTAAGATACATTATTCCCCAATTACTACCTCAATTTATGTGCCAGCTGCATTCTTGAAAAATGCAATGTTTATTAAAATTAATCAAATTGACTTTGTTTAGATGTATCCTGGAGTTAAATTTTATAAGCTCAGATAGTTTTCCAGACTCAGACATTTATTTAGCTCAGATAATATATCTTAAATGAATGTCTAACAGGACATTCAAAAGTCATATAAGACACAGGATCATTTTCTGCGGTACCTGCTCATTGACTCCCTAGGTCTCAATCACTAAATTCCAGTAGAGCTCACTCCCTACAATTTTTATGAGTCAAAATTGTCTTCTAAAAGTCCCAAAATGATCTCTAGGATCCACTATCTTTCCTTTTGATAACCAGTGATCTGGAATGTGCTCTCCCTCTTTGTACTCTCTCTCCTGAAAATGAGTCAAAGAAGGTATTGAAGCTAAGAAGAGATTAACTCTTACCCAATCAAAAAGTATTACAGTAAAATCTCCATTAACATGGAAAAAATTAAGTTTTGAAACAAATGTTTCATAGTTTATAGGTCAGAATGTGAAAAGCATAGCTCTCTCTCCAGCTGTAAGCACCAAAAACCAGTCTTACCAGGGCATTCTATCATTTTTTTTTTTTTTGGCAATCCCAAAGACCCAACCTAGGCTACAAGCCAAGCAAACCATTAATGTAGAGCAAAATTACTTGAGTTTCGATTTTTTTTCAGAAATTCATTAATTATTTTCTAAACACAAATAGCAAGAGAAGCTGCTCAGGTATATGGTACTAACAATATTTTGGTTGGCTCATGTACTAAAACTAAGCAAATTTATCTTATTTTTAAAACTTCTGAATTTTAAACTCTAACCTTAGAGGCTGAATATCAGAGACAAGGTCTAACATAATGAAGATTTATTGAATTTAAAGGCCATACTAAATTAAAATCTTTTAAATTTTCTTTTATTCCTAGTTTTTTTAATGAGTCATTAATGATATCAACAGTTCTGAAAAGTGTCCATCTAAAATGCTGATTGTGCCAAGATCCATGTTTATGTGGAGGAAGGAGGTATTCCCAAGTAAAGGCTTTCTTTTAAGCAGCTATGATACCTTTGTTTTTGATACTATCTTGGATCAACACACTCAAATATTCTACCTTATCTAATTTTCAGGATTTAGATAGTTTACAGTTTGAGAACTATTTCTAAGAGGCGCCACGTTTGGTGTGCCAAATACTAACATCATCAATTTCAAAGCACAGATGATATTTGACATAGCCAATCTAGCTGGAGTTATTTTTGTTGTTTTGTTTTTATTTTCTGGTTCAATCTAGAAACTGCCTGGCCCCTATTCTTAGGCCTGTCATTATATCCTGACCTCATTCTCCAGAATTTTAGAGAAGTGCTAGGTCATCATTTGTCTTACAGGATGACCCAGATGAGTGAGGCGATGGAAATATTATTAATAGAACCATGGGATCAATAAAGGGAGGCTTATTTGAGTAAAAGAAAAGGAATTTTCTTTTAGATACAAGGAGTCACATTGGAATATACAAGTGATGGTATCTAGTATATGGGTGGAGATACAAAACGAGTGCTTGCGAAGATCAAAGCTAGAAGCCAAAAGCACAGAGATGATATTTGATACCACAGACATAAGAAGATTGTTGGAACTAATCGATCAACACTATGTGCACATATGGAAATAACATTCATTGGAAATCAATCAGGTGGGAGGGGGAGGCAAGAATGGGTAAATTCATACCTAACAGGCACAATGCACAATACCTGTAAGATGGCCCACACTTATAACTTTGACTCAAACAGTACAACAACAATTTATGAAGCCAAAATGTTTGTATCCCCATAATATTCTGAAATAAAAAAAAAGAAGTTTGCTGAGAGAGTGGAATAAGGGCAAGAACAGATACGCAATTTGGGCTCCTCATATTTTTAAGAAGATATAAATTCTCCAGAAAGTTTTTTGAGAAGAGTCAAAGCTAATATGCAAATAATAGAGTTAAATTCTCTGAGGAAGTTTAACATGGAAATTGAAGATGGGTCAATAATCATTTCAATTAAATTGGATAGCCATTATGAGAAAAATGCTAATCAATTTTCATATGTGGTTCATAGTAGAAGACACCCGAAAAGGTACCTATGGGCTAAAATTGAAATTGTTGAGACACACAAAAAAAGTCTCAAATATCACTCTGATAAAATATGAGAAACAATGAGGAACAGAGACCATGAAATCTGTTTCCTAGAGGGCTTCACGAAGAAAACATAATGATCTGTCCTGTGTAATCAGAATCAGGTCCCCATAACCACTTATGATCCCTTCTATCTCTAAGGTTCTAGCATTCTTTCTCCTTATTCCCTCTCTAATTACCAATGACTTCTTTTGACAATAAGGTCACTTCTATGCACAGAAAAAAACATATATATATATATATATATATTCAGTTTCTATCTAATATACATATTATACTTGTATAGGATAGTGGCATAGAATTCAAAATCTGCTTTATCAGAATAGATGGAAAATCAAAAGATGGGTTGGCAAGAAAGTAATGACTTTATTTTTTCATCTACCAACTATGTAAATGTTAAGTAAAGGAAGAGCGACCTTTATACATTAATATGTTTGAATGTACAAAAGTTTACTTTTTTGAGGAGTCAAAAATGTTTCCCAGATGGCTTCTCAAGGTCTAATGCTTTTGCCCTAATAAATTCGAATATGTTTCCTTAATACTTTGAACGTTTAAATTAGATTAGCTGGTTGATCACCACACATGTAATAACTACCAATGGAGTAGAAAAGTGTGTTGGAGACCTAGCAAGAATGGAACGATTGTATTAGCCATGTCCATATAGAGCTGATATGTTTTAATAAAAAGCATAATTTACCTTCAAGTTACCTCTAAGGCAACACTAGCCCTGCTTTGCTCTGCACAGATTTAATGTCAGGTAATGTTGCAAAGTTTCATTGTCATTTTCAAATATGCAACAGGAATTTTGCTTGTACCTTCTTCAATGCATTTATAAAGAATAAACACTAATTTGTTGCCTTTTTTCTGCAATAAGGAAGAAAGAACACTTTCTCTGCTACTTGTTTGTTTTCTTATATCACCAATTTGTAGGAATTAGCATGAATTAGTAAACTATTCTTGAGCTTATTAAAATATATTCTTACCTTAAAGAGATAATTGAATGTTAAGCAAGCAGTAATTCTTATTGAAAAGTTAACTTCAATAATGCAATACACTTCTTTTAAAAATATCTTAAAACTGTCTTTCAGAAATGTGCTGGAAATGCATCCAAAAGCTTTCTTAAATCTGGTTTTTAAATTTTTTTTAAAATTTCAGCATATTACGGGAGTACAAATGTTAAGGTTACTATATTGCTATTGCCCCACCCGAGTCAGAGCTTCAAGTGTGTCCATCCCTCAGAAGGTGTGCACCGCACCATTAGGTGTGTATATACCCATCCCCTCCTTCCCACTTCCATCTGCCTGACACCCAATGAATGTTATTACTATATGTGCACTTAAGGGTTGATCAGTTAATACCAAATTCATGTGGTGCTTGTTTTTCCATTCTCGTGGTGCTTCACTTAGTAGAATGGACTCCAGCTCTATCCAGGATAATACAAGAGGTGCTAGATCACCATTGATTTTTGTGGCTGAGTAGAACTCCATGGTATACATATACCACATTTTATTAATCCACTCCTGTATTGATGGGCACTTGGGTTGTTTCCACATCTTTGCAATTGTGAATTGTGCTGCTATAAACATTCAAGTGCAGATGTCTTTTTTTATAGAATGTATTTTGTTCTTTTGGGTAGACGTCCAGTAATGGGATTGCTGGATCAATAGGTAGTTCTACTTGTAGCTCTTTGAGGTATCTCCATATTGTTTTCCACAGAGATTGGAATAGTTTTCAGACCCACCAGCAGTGTATGAGTGTTCTTATCTCTCTGCATCCACACCAACATTTATTGTTTTAGGACTTTTTGATAAAGGCCATTCTCATTCGAGATAAGGCAAAAACTTTATGAAGAAGACTCCAAAGGCAATCACAGCAACAACAAAATTAAATAAATGGAAACTGATCAAATTAAAAAGCTTCTGCTCAGCCAAGGAAACTACCACGAGAGCAAACACAACCTACAGAATAAGAGAAAATATTCACATGTTACACATCTGATAAAGGGCTGGTAACTAGAATCTATATGGAACTCAGGAAAATCAGCAAGAAAAAAATCAAGCAACCCTATCAAAAAGTGGGCGAAGGACATGAACAGAAACTTTCAGAAGAAGACAGAATAATGGCCAAAAAACATGAAAAAATGCTCAACCTCTCTAATCATCAATGAAATGCAAATTAAAACCACAATTAGATGTTTTCTTTTTATAAAACATGAACCAATATCTACTCAACTTGAATGAAAAAGTCAGCTTTCTCCTGAGAATCATCTTTGCCATATGGATATCCTAAATCACATCTTATGACTTATTAAGGACATTGTTTTCCTTCAGAGATCTCCTCTCTCAATACCCAACCAAGAACTGTTAGAAGAGCCCTTGTGTAATTATAGCTATAAGCAAAATGAATTCCAGAATGTTTAACAATGTATAAATTAATAATAGAATGAGCTTATAAAGTAATTAATTGTAACATGCAGAGTATCTTGAAGAAGAATAAACTCTACTGAGAATGCCGTTTGCTAAATGGAGACCTGCCTACAACCTGCAAAGGAATTACCGAGATTTATGGAAGATGACATTTTTCTGAAGGGGGGGCATTTAGAAATATATCTGGGCTCAAAAATATAGGACTATTCATTCCTACTGACTTCATACATTTTAGTTAAACCAGTGCAACTGGATCTACTTTAAAAGGCTTTTGAGATTACTCCCACCAAACACTAAGGCCAAATTCATCGTAGCTGACATCATTTAATCCCATAAAGCCTAAGAATGCAGGGATTGACAGTCCCATTTGATTGAAACTGCATTTTTTAAGTGAGTCCCAAATGTGTTGTAAAAAATAACTTGTGCTAAAATGGTAGCAGTAGCCTTTATGTTCTGGTTCATATATCCAGGAGGCATAATCAAATAAATTCATTGACTTATCTAGCTTGTCATAAGTTGAAGACAACATACTACAGGCAGTTCCAATTTTTCTCTTTCTCAGTATGAGCTGACTCAATAGTTGACTATGAATATTTTAAAATTTTCCTTAAAGTAAGGATTGTATAATGTGCATGCATATAAAGTCTATGTCATTGTGTACAAGATCTTTGAGTAGTAACACAATAATTTTAGTGCATTATTTGTGTCTTAGCATATAGTAGAAACTCAGTGGATGAAAATATATAGTGGTACTAACATTTATTAACAATTTTGAAGAAAACATAGGACTTTTACTTCTGAAAATGATAGAGTATGCAAGATTTGAAGAGGAAAACGAGAGGAAAAGAAATAGCTTTAACCTACCCAAATAAAGTACAGCGCCAAACTTAGTGGGGCACTGGGTGTGGCCAGGGTTCTCAATGTGCAGTTCATTGGCCTCTAGGAATATCATGGATGAGCAATGTATTTTTCTCAAAACTTTTCCTATGTAATATATGTATGCGTACATATTTTATTTACATATTAAAAGTATTTTTAATGAAAAAAGGGATTATGCTATACACATTGATATTTGAACTGAACTTTTCACATAATGTTTTAGGCATCTTTTTATGTTAATATATATATATATATATAGACATCATAGTTTTTAATGGTCCTATAGTATTCTATTAGATGGATACATCAGAATTTATTTAATTAACTCCCTAATTATGAGCATATAGGTTGTTTCTCACTTTTCTCCCCCACAATTATAGATAGTATTACATTGGATATCTATACCTACATTTATATTTCTAATAAGATACTTTTCTAGATGTAGACTGTCCATATTAAAGGATATGCCCATTTTTAAAACTTTTGATAATTATTATATAATTAACCTCCAGAAATACTGTACCAATGTAGAACCTTAGCACTAGTCTCTCAAGTATCTTAATTGTCTACATTGTCCTCTAGCTATTATCATTCTTTTAAATTTTTCTTAATTTAATATGTAAAATAAATATTTTAATTTGGAGTCCATTGATTAATAGTGAGTTTAACTCATTAGTGAATTTGAACTCCAGAAATTCAGGCCATTCTCAACTCAGCCATATCTCCCTATTACTCTATAAACTACCATCAACATTTGCATTTTGTTGTTGCTTTCTCTGGCAAAAGGAAGATCGGTGGCTTAGGACTTTTTGATGCTTTAGATTGGCCAACTTTTAATGTGTTTATCCTCATTATAGAAGATGCACAGCCTCTGTCTTTAAGCACTAGTCCAGCTACATACATGTTCAATGATAATCCAGCCCTTGGTCTCAATATTTTGGTTTCTAAAAAATTTGAGCATAGCATTAGTCTCTATGTGCATTGTACTGACATGAAGCATAGTGCATAGTTACAATTTGCCTCCAAAGACTTAATTTTGTCAGAAAAGAATATTGGCTATCAGAGTATGGATAGGGCTGAGAATAATTATAATTCTCCTGTAGAAATAAAATTTCTAGGATGATAGATCTCAAGAGTTGAACTACTCACAGAAAATATCAATGTCATATTAATGGGAGACTTTGTGTCATTGAGTTCATGGAATGAGGTGGACTTTAATGGAAAGAACTTCAAAGCAGGGAGCAACCTTATTGATTCTCACCCTAGATTCTTTAAAATCACAATGTCAATACCTTCTTCCTCCTCAGCCCTGCCCAGAATCTTGGGCTGGTTAATGGCAACAAAACCTGTTTCACAATATGTTAACATGGTATTGTGGTCTAAATTGTTGTTATAGCCCCTTGCTTTAGAATGTGGGGTACATGGCACATATTTGACTATTCTCAGCATGTAGGGCCACTGCAGAAACACTGACATTGAAAGTTTTTCATTTTAGTAAAATACACTGGTTTGAAAAAAGGTATCTTCAATATGGTCAAGAAAATATGAGCCCTGTGATACAGTTACTGGCAAGTTTCTATAGGCATGGTTTCAAAACCTCATTTAACCTCTACTGTATAATGGGATAGGGATACAAATAATAAACAATCTCTGTTCTGGATGAGTTTGCAATTCACTTGGACAGACAAGCCAAGCATAGAAGATACAGTTGGAAGGTAATTCTATAGGAGTTGGCTAAGTTTCTGTCACAATTAATTCTGGCATCTGGAATCCTGCCGGCTAAAACCATTGCTGGGACTTGTTTTTGGCCTTCTCCTGTCACTTGGGGCAGTCACACATGCATCATGTTCTAGACAATGCCAAACAAGCTTCAGATATCTTTGATGGTTACCCTAATTAGAATGAGAAGAATATTATTTTCTAAAGGGCATCAAACATGAAATCTGATTCCCAGTCATCTTTGCAGGAGTCCCGTAAGTTCTGATGAGAGATCACCTATAATAACCTAATAAAATGCAATTTTTTCCTGAAGATCTTTTTGATAATGTAACATTTACCAGAGATTCTTCAAAAACAATTATAATTTTTACTCCTAGATGGGGTAACTTGGGGTGTATTGCAAAAATTTAGTCACTTCTCTTATCTTGGAAGGGAAGCACTCCTTAGAAAAGCCATCTCAATAGCTATCAAATAGGCCCATCCAACCAGATTGACAGACAAAAGCTTCCCCTGATTCATTCTCTGGCTAGCTAGCACCACTGCGAGATTTTCTAGCATTCAACAAAAGTTCACTGAACATCTTTCTATGTAGCTATAACTTTAATAGACATGGAAATGTGCCATCTATATCAAGGAAAGATGATATAGCTGCTGGGAGTGCACTCAGCCCTTTAAAGGACTGCCCCAGGTCATACCCTATTAGGGGAAGCCACTGTCCAGTGACTTGAGGTAGGGTTATGAAAGTCCAACAATTTTGGCCCAGTGTGGGCCATTCTAGCTCTAGAGCTCCCTGTGGGGTTGGCTGAGGTTTTGGACCTGCATTGTAGCTCATTATCTCCCTCTGCTCAATTCTACTTTCTTCTCCTCCCTTCTATAGTTATTGATCCCATGGGTACTCCCTAATAAACATCCATCCCACAAAATTCCAAGTAAGAATCTGCTTCTCAGAGAATTCAATCTGCAACATACTGCCATGTACTATTGAGCACGTCCATTTAATTTTTGGGTTTGGGTGAAAAAAATAAAGCTCCTGACCTCCAAGAACTTTCTCTCTTGTATAGATATAAGACCAGTCCACACAAAATAACACCTACTGACTTAATATTTAATTTGTATCAGCATAAAAGAGATTGATCATTATAAGTCAATCAAGTCAGAGATGGCTTCTAGGATAAGCTGGAGCTTGAACAGGATTTTAAAGATAAATTAAATTTAGATTAGTAAAAGGAAATAGAGAGTGCATCCTACATAAGAGAAATAGCATGAATAAATTCATGACTGTGGGAAAGACCATTTTATTTTTAGCAAGCAATAAGGAGATCTGGCTGACTGTTTCAGACTTCTATTGGGAGATAATTTTGGATAGACAGGAGGATGTCAGATTTTGGAAGGTTTTGAAGCCTGAGCAATGCTTCCTGGACTGGAGAAAGCATACATGCCTCTAACCTTTCACAATTTATCATTTACAAGATGGAAAACATGTTTGTTTTTCCCAATTGTGTAAACTGGCTGTCTCTGAACCATCCATTCTTTTATTTGCTCCTTCCACTTACTGTTGGGAGAGATTCAAGAATCTCTAACTTTTGAAGAAAGGAAAGCTGAACAATTCAATCTAAGCTCAAAATCATTGTCTTGGATAACAGCAGATATTTAAAAAAGCTACCAAACCATGTTGGTTTTCTTATACATCCATCCAAGATGTACACATTGACAATGAAATGAATAATTGACATTCAGGGCTCAGAATTTGATGATCTTTGCTTTGTTTGTGATCCAGCCTGAGTCTAAAAAATTTGCTTGGAAGTGTTCTTTAGATTTAGACTCTTATGCTAATTAATTGGCACACCCAGGACCTACAGGAAGCAGTGTTCTATTTAATCCCCTAGAGCTGCTGCTTAAAAAACTCAGCCCACTGATTATCTAAAGAATATGACACAGAGTTATATAACTTTGCTTTTCTATTTAGAATTGTCTACACCCTATCCTAATCATTAGAATAGACTACCAGTATATCAGTGGTAAGCTGCTGTTTCTAGAGTAGTATTCTTAAAAACATCATAAAAAACGTCCCTGTAGGAATTTCTCTATGAAGAAAGCTGTGGTTCTACTTCGGCAGGATAAGCATAAAACTCTGGATGTTGTTGGTAGTAAAAGAAGACCATGATTTAAGAGACATAAGGAAATTTGAGGATTAATGAGGTAAAGAGCAAAAAACTAAAGTCTTTCTAAAGAAGGAATTTCAAGGTTATGATCTTCTCACTTTTTTAGGGACAAGATGCTTGGCTTGGTAAAATGGAAGCAGCACTGGACTGAGAATTAGATGCCTAAATTCTAGTAGTGTGTCTGCCATGTACTAAATGTATGACCTTGTGTGAGCTACTTAATTTCTCTGAGCATCACTTATCTGTAAAATGAGAAAAAAAACCTCAAAGATTGTTGTTAGGATCATATGAAAAAGTGTACATAATGTACTTTTTGTTTTTTGGTTTTTTTTGAGACAGAGTGTCACTCTGTTGCCTGGGCTAGAGTGCCGTGGCTCAGCCTAGCTCACAGCAACCTCAAACTCTTGGGCTCAAGCAATCCTTCTGCCTCAGCCTCCCTGGTAGCTGGGACTACAGGCATGCACCACCATGCCTGGCTAATTTTCCTCTATATATTGTTAGTTGGCCAATTAATTTCTTTCTATTTTTAGTAGAGATGGGGTCTTGCTCTTGCTCAGGCTGGTTTCGAATTGCTGACCTTGAGCGATCCACCCGCCTCGGTCTCCCAGAGTGCTAGGATTACAGGCGTGCGCCATCGCGCCTGGCCCATAATGTAGTTTTAAAATGTAATGTTATATACATATAAACATACAAAGCATTATTATTATACTATCTATTCTACATGCATTGATAATGCTGGGTGCATTTGAAAATATGTTTGCCAAATTTAATGAAATGTAAGAGTAGTTTTCACAATTTATAATGACTGCTATTACTCAAAAGTTATATCTACATAAATGAATTGACTTAAAAGTAGTTATCTATTTTCAATGAAACAAGGACAATAAGGTGTTTGTTTTCTAAACAACTGGTGATTTGATTTCAGTGGTGTTTTGAAGTAATGGGAAAACATCATTTACACCTAAGTATTTGGCCCCTAGCTAAGATCAGCTCTCACCATGTTGATATTTTTGGAATAGTAGCTTTGTATTTGGAAAACTAGGCTCCATGGTTGTGGTTAAATGAGGCAAAGAGGCCGGGCGTGGTGGCTCACGCCTGTAATCCTAGCACTCTGGGAGG
>VBSM01000656.1:1699778-1735737 GCA_008086735.1 Cheirogaleus medius | reverse complement strand
TTCTGTTCATTTCCATTGCCCATTTCTTAATGGGGCTGTTTGATTTTTTCTTGTGAATCCTTTTGAGTTCTAGATAGATTCTTGTTATTAGGCCTTTGTCAGAAATGTAGAGAGCAAATATTTTCTCCCACTCTGTGGGTTGTCTATTTGCTCTGATGATAGTTTCCTTGGCTGTTTAGAAACTTTTTAATTTGATGAGATCCCATTTGTTTATTTTTGCTGCTGTGGCAATTGCCTTGGGGGTCTTCCTCAAAAATTCTTTGCCTAGACCAATGTCTTAGCTTCTATTCATATATCTCCAGTCTGGTTTTCCAATAGTGCCCTTCATAAACTCTGTAATTAAAGTAGAAGCTTCTTCTCACTGACCCCAAATATACTTTGTAGTCTTTTTATAGCCCTAGTTCCATGCATTTCTAAATCAATGCCTTTGCTTTAAATGGTCTCCCTAATCCTTTCTCTTTGTAATAGTCTTTATCAAGAATTTTGATAATAAACAATTTCATTGAACAAGTAGTAACTATGTAGTTGAAGTTAGTTAAGTACTTAAGATGGATTATCTCCCTTGTATCTTGTAAGAACCCAATGAGGCAGATACTATTATGATCTCTCTTTCACAGATAAGAAACCTGAGACTAAAATTATTAAATAACTTGTTCAAACTTGGTAGCCAAGCTCGAATTCAAACCCAGTGTTATACTAATACAAGATCTGAGTTTTGACCCTTGTGTTATGCTGCCTGAATCAGTATTCTAAAAATACTTTTGTTTTCATAATGAAATTAATTGAAGTTTCCAGACATACATTCCAATGATGATGATTCAGTGACTTTATTATTTTTTAATAATTGGAAAACATTTGCTCTTTACTCCATGTAAAAAGCATATATATAGGTGAACATCCGCCACAAATAAAATTTATCCAAAACATATAACAAATTTTTCCTGAGTTCCTTTTTAATAGGATATCCTTGAAAGTTGATGTAAATTGCTTCTAAAATCTTTCCAGTAGTAGACATTGGCTTATTTTTAAAAATTAAGGAAATGAGAAATACATATATATTTCCCATGATCACTTTGATATTATTTATTTTTGGACAGTCCCAATTTAATAGAATGAAATCTTTGCATTAGCATCAACTTCTTGGGAGTCACATATCTTTCATTATCAATCAAGGTACTGTATATACAGTATGGACCCAAGTGCACAGTGAGTACAATGTGCATAGACCTATTTAAAGCCATATTATAACACCAAAAATCATTTTTCATTACAAAAAATACCTATTTCTATACAGGACAGACACTGAACTCTTTACTAAATATGTTTATTTAAATTAATGAATGAATGTTGTAAATGCCTACTGTATGCCAGTCACTACTGGGGACAAGGCAGTGCACAAGAGATTCCTCTTAGAGTGTCATAAGTCTAGAGGAAAAGACAATGTGTAATTATATAACTATTTAATAAAATTATAAAGATGCACAAAATTATAAGGGTGTTTCTGACAGGAAGACCTGACTTTGTCTGAGTAGCTTCAGCTGAAATTTGAAGGATGAGTAAGAGTTGCTCAAATATAGGGATAAAAGGTGGCACATAGAGAAGGGGAATATTTCAGGCAAAGGAAAGAGCAACAAGATTCGGCACATTCTAAGATCTGAGAGAAGCTCAATATGTCTAGAGCATAAATAGTAATGTTGAGATAAGAATGAGCAGAGTTTACAAAGACATATTGGCCAAAGTCCCTTCAGGGACCTGTAGACCATGTTGAAGACAAAGGTGATGCCACTGAATTACTTCCTAAGACAGAAGAGAGAACTATTATATCTAGATCCTGTTTATCTTTCATTCCTTAGGTGTTTATAGAAAATTGTTTAGGTCCTATATGATGTATGAAAAAAAGAGATTGATGATGTGGCCCCTGTCATCAAAATGCCTACAGTCTAGTTTGAAGGAAAAAAACAACAACAAGATCTTAGGCAAATTGTTTAACATTTCTAGCCACAATTTACTCATCTGTGAAATAGAAATAATAATTCCAATTTAATTTAAACAGGAAAAAACAAAGGTGTCGTTATGTGCCAAACACTAAACACATTTTCTTAGTAACCTTATATACACTATTCCCTCTGAATATGGGAAGACTTAGTTCACCGGAGAGATATGTGGGTGTTGGGGGAGAATGGTGTGGAATTCTAAAATATGAGTTCCTCTGTAAGGATTTTCCTAACCATCCGAAGCTGCCACTACTGTACATAACTCTCTTCTAGCACAAATCAAACTCCATCACTATTATTTGTCTGCATTTCCTACTTCTGCGAATAACTTGAGGATGGGACTGTGTCTTATTCATCTCTCTGTCTCCAGAATCTATCACATAGTCTTACATGTAGTTAACAATTCAATAAATATTTATTTAGTCACTGAATGAAAACCCACAAATATAAATCAATTATTGAATAATGCATTAATACCTTAAGTGCTACAAAGTGTATTTTAGCTATATATAATAGAGGATCATAAAAATAAAATTGATCACACTAGATTACAGAAGGGAAAGAAGGCCTTGTTAAGGTGTTGCTATTTGAAATATATGCTTAAAATAGGATGGATTTTGGAGACATAGAAGTTTATAGGCAAAAAGAGAGAAAGAAGCATGACAGATATGTCAAAGCTTTGAAAAATTTCATGTAGGTGAGTAACTAAAATTTGGAAAGTTCAGATCACATCATATTAGGGAGGATGGAGAAATATCATTTTCAAGGATCTACTACATTCCATTGTCTCTAATAGACTCTATATTCATTTGTATTGCTTAACTTTTACTGTGTGACAATTCACCTCAAAACTTGGTAGTTTAAATCAAGAACCATTTATTTAGTGCATGATCTTGCAGGTTGTGAATTTAAGCTAAGCTTACCTGGATAGTTCTGATTATCATGGCTGGACTCCTTAATACATCTTCAGTTAGCTTCTGGGAGTTGGCTTCTTGTCAACTGCAGCAATAGGGGTGAATGGATCCTGTATTTCTCATCACCCAGCAAACTAGCCTAGGCTTCTTTTACCTGTTGGCTAGGTTCCAAAAGGGGAAGGAGAGGGTAAGATTCAATGTGCAAGCAATTTTCAAGCCTATGCTTCCATTGCTTGCTAATGTTCAATTTGCCAAAGCTTATCACATGGCTAATTTCAGATTAAGCAGTGGAGAAATAGACACCACCTTTTGACGAAAGGAGTTGCAATGTCACATTGAACAGTGGCATGCAGGCAAGAATAGAAGAAATTATTGGGACCCTTTTAAAACAATCTTCAATGACATTATCTCTAATATTCAAAATAACCATTGAGGTAGATATTCATATTCTCATTTCTTTAGAGAAGCAGAAAATGAAGTTCAGAAAGTTTGAATGCCTTGCAAGCATGACACATTAGAAGAACATGGATTAGGATCCAGCTTTATCTAACTCGAAATCCTATGTTGTTTCTACTGCATGAGGCATCTTGGAAAATCATTAGTGTCAGTAGTTTAGAGCTACTAAACATCCTTGATTCAGATGATAAAATGGTGAAAGCATTGCTTCATGAAGATGGCTTCATGTGTTGAAGAGTATGGAGAGAGATGAGACCGAAGGGAGTTTTCCCTGTGTTGTGGAGACCAGAAACATGCACTGGATTCAAAGCATGGACACAAGCATCTTATAGCACCCAGGGAAAACAGCCAAATGTTCAGAACCCCACAAGCAGTTATTTTCTGTCTTCACAGCAGAAAAAGTCTTATATTTTTACAGGTAATTTCCTTCTTACAGATGCTTGATGGGGGCATTTTCAGACTCTCTAGTTCTTACAGTTCTCAAGACCTTGAGTTATCATAAAATGAAAACCACTGTAAACAAAAATTAATACTTCATTTAAAAGAATTTTTTTTATTTCTGGGCATCCCATCCATTCTAAAATGTGCTGAATAAAATATATTTACTGCACCTCCTATTTGAATTTAAACAAAATGTCAGTTTCTTCCAGTGAACAAATGCATTCTATCACAGAAAACACTTACGTAGGAAGAATTAAGTTTAATACCTGATTGTCCCCTGAAGACCCCTTTTCATAAATGAGCACACATTGCTTATTGCATCTCAGTACTTGGTTATGAATAAATCATGAAGTGTAAATATCTCATAATTCCATAAAACAAATGGTTACTTCCCCAGTGGCTTGAGTCTTCAAAAAGATTCGTGAAAAATAGTCATCGATTTTCATTTACTTCTGTTTCTCCTGTGTAGCCAACGTTTTCTTTCTCTGAGAATATTTTGTTCCTAAGCATAGAACTTTTTGTTGTCAGTTTCTTTCCCACCCTAGTTCTTTGAGGTAATGACTCAGGTCCTATTACTACCTACCAGATACCCTAATTAAGAAGCACATACATAACTGATGGAGATTTTAATTTATTTTAGTTTCAGAGGAGCTAATCTTAGTCTTTATCTAATATATCTCAGAGAGGTATTGAAAGAGTAAAGAATGCAAAGCACTATAGGAGTAGGATCTGAAGTTTAGTCCCTGTTCCACAGTATTCTGGCTATGTGGCCTTGAGGAAGATACCTCCTTTTAGAACCTTAGGTATCTATTTATGAAATGGGAATAACAACAACAGCAGCTACCTGAAAAAGCTAAAGTGTATCTCAGAGAGAGAGAGAGAGAGAGAGAGAGAGATCCTCTGAGTACGTTGATTCCATCAAGACGATCAATAAGGGATCAAAGAAATTTCTCAAAAAATAATATTGTCAGTAGTATGAACTTGGCTTTAAGGCAGTGTTTCATAAGTAATAGAGGCCCATGACTTCAGAAGTGAATACACTATAACCATTAAATGCAACTTCTCTTCTCCCAAGAGTCAGGACAGCCTGGGACTCTGAAAAAACACATTTAGAAGATTGATATTAGCCTTTTGGCACTTGATCTCATATTTTCCAAGTTGCAAAAACAATCAATTATGTTATAAAGATGCTCGTGGCTGGGATTCTTAGGACCTGGTTTCCAGACCTGGCTCTCAATTTCCTGCCTGGGTAATGTTGGGTTAATTTCTTCCTTCTTTGAGCTTCAGTTTTATCATCTGTAAAATTAGAAGAGAAAATTATACTGTATGGATGTGACCTACTAAGCAAGATGTTGATGACCATTGCAAAAGGATTGGTAGCCTAAATATATCTGTTCAAGCTGAATGACTTCCAAGCTTTTCACTTCTGGGGAGTTACATGGTCAATATGCAGGTTAGATATTAGTGTCAGCCCTCAGTAAAATCTTAAAGTAAGTGATTTCTAAGTATTGTCATTTTCACTCTTTCTTCAAGTGTTCTAACACAAACCTGACCTTCTTCCTCTAGGTACCGTTTCAAATGACCTAATATCTATAGCTTGTCCATTCTGAACAGGGCCTATATGAGTACTTTCACCCATCTTAAAGCTTTTAAATGTAGCCACTGGTCTGTCCCACTCATTTGAGAGCTATAGAACTCCACTCAATATTTATTTCAGGTACTATTTCCTCAAATGACATTTCCTCACAAGGCAGGGATAGACAGAAGTGCTTGTGGTATTGAGGGCTCTACTCTCGATTAAAAACTTATCTGTAATATGCCTTGTCCCTAACCCTAAATGTGGAAAAAAATTGTTTGGTAGAGAATAAGTATGAAAATGCTAATGGATGAGTAACTAAATAGTATAATTATGTATTATGGTCTTCAAAGTAATAAAATAGTGTCATTTTACAGTCCATAATTAACTAAAATTCCAAACAATTCTGATTATGATGATAATGGTGATGATGACAATGATGACAACAACACATATCCATAATGTCTATCTGAAACATGGAATGTTTCAAAATTTTTAAAACCCAAATGATTTATCTCCACTATAAAAGGTTACTAAATCCATAAAATTTTGTTAAACTGCTTTGACTGATAAAACTTGACACAGCACAATGATGATGTGTGCCTTTGTTTAAAATGTTCATTTATTCTTCCTTTTTACTCATTAGCAACCAAAGTGAATCCCTTGCCTTCAAAGCATAAGACTTCTGGTAAGCTCTGAGTCTTCTGGAAAATTGATTTTTCTGTGCACATTGCTGCTAGTGCCTCATGCTGATGAATGACCCTGCTAGTGAAACACAATTTCTACTAAATCAACAAATAGTTGTTATAAAGGTTCTAAGTCTTACTCTATTCTTACAACAAAAGCTTCCATCTCCTGCTCATTAATCCTTGTGATTCGAATGATGGAGAAAATTCCAATAAGCCCTCTTCTTAACTATATCCTAGTTACTTCCTGAAATTTTGAGGAGGAAACTCAATTATAGGAAAATAATGGTGTTATTTAATATGGGTTAGGATATATCTTAGGGGTTAGGATCATTCAAGTGTCAGTGGAAATGTCCTCCCGTTAGGATTATGTCATCAATAAGCTTGTTGAATTGTATTTGATGGAGGGACAGAAAGAAGAAATGGGAAGGGTAGAAGCAAGGAAAAAAGGAAAGAAAGGGAGAAAGTTAATGCTCAGAGAGTGCTGTAGTCTGAATGTTGATGTCCCCCCAAAATCCATGTTGAAATATAATACCCAATGTGATAGTATTAAGAGGTGGAGCCTTCAGGAAGTGATTAAGTAATGAGGGCTCTGCCCTTATGCATGGGATTGGTGACTTTATAGAAGAGGCTTCAGAAAGCCTCGTGGCCCCTTCTACCATGTGAGGACACAGAAGGTGCCATCTATGAGAAACAGACACTGAATCTGTGAGCACCTTTATCTTGGACTTCCCAACTTCCAGGACTGTTAGCAATAAATTTCTGTTACTTATAAATTATCCAGTCTAAGGAATTTTGTATAGCAATCTGAATGGTCTAAGAGAGGGAGCATTTTGTGATTCTTAGACTTGGGTCTGCATAAAGATGAATCACTCTTACTGGATTCAGAGGAGAAAAGTGTTTCTTTGGAATGTGTTCTTTCTCAGTTGCAACCATACCAGTATTTCACTATTGTTTTGAGGTTATATTAAAATAAGAGAATCATCAGCATAATAATTGTGTTACTATATTATTATAATCAGTCCTAAAAATTATGCTTGGGTGTATCCACTCAATATTTATTCCCAGTAGATTTCCAGCTGTCAACCAGATATTTCCTACTCTTGGAGGATTGATTTTATGTAGGCAAGTAATTTTCTGTATGTGATGCGAGGGGCCTGCAGATGGATTTCTGTTAACAATGACATAACACTACATTGGCAAGCTTCAGGCCTCAATTAGCAACAGATTTACCATTTTTCTTAATGGGGAACAAGCAAAAGCAGCATTATTCTTACCATGCCTTATAACAAGTGGTTTTTAATAGTAAGGGAAAATTGTTACCTGTCTGAATGGCGCATGGACTTTTATTCTGACCCAATGAAAGTATCTCTCTACCTAAAATATTTGAAAACTGTTGGTGGAGACCACACATTTATTTACTGATGCTTTTTTGTACTAGGCAGATCTAATTTCTCTATTCTTTTCTGTGCCCTCATAGTTTCAGAAGCCACTGATGCCAGTGCTCACTGATACTCTGTCTCCATTCTTCCCAAAGGAAAATCCTAGACCTCATAATAGACAATGACACATTATCATCTCTGTTCTCTGGGACCTGAGCTGCAATATCTTTATTCATTCAATATGCACTACTCTTATGTATCCCAAAACAGCTGTGGAGGTCTTTCCTTTGGGGCCATCACCCATCAGGAAAGACTCTTGAGGGGTCCTCAGGTGAAAATTTCTTATTTGAATTATAATAGATTATTATGATACAGGACAGAGAACAATCCACTCTAATACTACCTTCTATGGAGTCCTAAGCTAAAAGAAGAAGCAGAAGGCTAGTCCATCATTAGGTATGTGTTCTGTGGTGCTCCTACTCTGGAGGGGATATATCATCAGAAGACCGGCCCAAAAATAGCTACCTTCTAGTAACCCAAAGCACCTTTGGAGATGGCTGCTCAGAGCTAGTGGTTTGATCTGGGGCCCTATAATACAGAAAACTAACTCTGCTTAGGAAAAATGACTCTCATTTGTTTTGTGCTCTTACTCACAAAACTAACTAAACAAAGATAGGAGGAGCAATGGATCTTGCCATTATATGAAACAGGAACACTCGAGTAATCTTTCTATTAAATGGCTATAGTACAATGATAATGACTTAGGGTTTAATAATCAACATCAACCATCAGATTACTAAATTTACTCTGAAACATCAAATGTCAAAAATAACACAGAAGTGTGCACTGATCACCAAAAGTGTATATATGGTGTAATATGTGGGAACCCTGGAATTTCACGTGGTATGTTTTGGTTAAGGAACCATTTAAAAAATGTACTTAAAAATCTACCTATCAGCTTCAGATATTTGGCTAAGCACAAAAACAAATATTTTTATTTCTGATACCAAACCCACAAAATTATAGGTATGATTGGAAATATATTAAATATATAAATATACACATATACATACACATACACTCACACATATATGGAGAGAGAAACTATGAGAGATAATTGAAAACTAGAAAGTAGACAGTAACCCTCAGACAGAAGATAGAGTCTCAGAAGCAAGCTGAAGTCAAGATTAACTGTGAGAATATTATGCCACTAGGAAGGGAGAATCATCACAAAAGGTGGTTTACACCTAGAGAGAGAAGAAGCCAGAAGGAAGAAGGGACTTAAGAAAAACTAACAGGGTAATTAGATAGCTATCTCTGCATACTTATCTAGATAACTCAATCCTGGTGCTGTAGATACCTGCTTCCCCTTTTAGACCAAATGGCAGAGGTAATTAGAGATCACAGAAAGTTTATTATTCAAATTAGAAATCCAAAGACCAAGCCACAATCATCTCTTGCTGGAGTTACTGTAATAGTCTTTATTGGTTTCCCGGCTTCCAACCTTGTCCTCCTAAAAACTTATCAGAGCAGCATGAGATATCCTTTTATGATATACATTAGATTATGCGTCTCTCCTGTTCAAAACACTCCCCTATGCAAAGCACTGTTCAAAGAAATCCACGGGGTGATTGTCACACATGAATAAAATTTAAAAAATCCTCTTCATGGCCCCTGGTGCTCTGTATAATCTGCCCAAGCTCTCTACTTTAACCCCACCTCCTTTCAGTCTCTTCCTCCTCAATAGGCTCTAAACACACCGACTTCCTCATTGAAGCACATGTTCCCTCCATGCATTTACACCTAATCTTTACTTAGGTAACTGCATGGTCTATGCCCTCGCTTGATTCAAGTCTCTACTCAGTTGTGTCACTTCCTCAGAGAAGTCTATTTAAATTTGTACCTCTCTCATTCTCCATTCTCTAAGTAAGCTTTTAGTTTTCTTTATAGCACTCATTAATAGGTATATATAATATATAATATAATAGGCATCCAATACATAGTTGTTAATTGAAAAAGTGAATAGTACAAAAACATATAGTACAAAAAACAAATGAACCAAAAGAGTGAATTAGTGAGCTGGAGAACCAAATTGGGGAATTTTCTCAGAAGAGAGTATAAAAGGATAAAGAGATATCTTATCAATGACAACTTAAGGGAAACGGAAAATAAATCTATATATTCCAACATCTTTCAAATCAGAGTTCCAAAGGGATAGAGTAGAGGAAATGGAATGAGATAATGTTTGAGGAAAAATGAGATAACTACAATTTTCCACAACTGAAGAAAGAATTGAATTCTCTAAAGCATGTACCCAGTAGAACATATTTAAAAACACAACAAATAATAAGTCCATGAATAAACACATTGCAATGATGTTTCAAAAATGTTAAATATCTAAGAATAAATCTAAGCAGAAGTCTGCCAAAATTTTAAAGAAAAAGATACACAATTTTTCTAAATAATATCAATAGAAACCTGCATAAATTGAGTGCTATACCATCGCCTTGGATACAAATATTCACATTTTATTATTTCTTTTCATCTGTTTACTTTGAATTTAATTTTCCCTTCTTTTTCTAGTTTCTAAGGTAGAAGTATAGATGACTGATTTTAGATCTTTCTTATTTTCTAATATATGCATTCAATGCTATAAATTTCCCTCTAAGATCAACGTTTGCTCCATTCGACAAATTTTGACAAGTTGTATCTTCATTTTCATTTAGTTCAAAATACCATATTTTTAAAT
The DNA here is from genome assembly GCA_008086735.1 of Cheirogaleus medius. Taxonomy (NCBI): domain Eukaryota; kingdom Metazoa; phylum Chordata; class Mammalia; order Primates; family Cheirogaleidae; genus Cheirogaleus; species Cheirogaleus medius. The sequence continues at coordinate 1,725,539 of VBSM01000656.1, read as the reverse complement.
TTATCTTGAGAATTCTTCTTTGATCCATGCATTTTTTAAAATATACTGTTTAATCTCCAAATATTTTGTGACTTTCCAGATATCCTAATGCTATTGATTTCTAATGCTATTGGTTTGATTCCATTGTGGTCTGAGAGACTACTCTGTATGATTTTTATACTTTTAAATTTGTTAAGGTATTTTTATGACCCAGAATATGATCTATCTTGGCAAGTGTTCCATGTGAGCTAAAGAAGAATGTGTATTCTGCCGTTGTTGGATAAAGTAGTCTATAAATGTCAAACAGATCCAGTTGATTGAAGGTGCTGTTCAGTTCAAATATATTCTTACTGATTTTCTTCTGGCTGGGCTGTCAATTATGGAAAAAGGTGTGTTTAGGTCTCCAACTATAACAGCAAATTTTTCTACTTCCCCTTATAGTTCTATTAGAACTACATGTATTTTGTATTTTGATGCCCTCTTGTTATATATAAACATGTCTATGATTGAATGAATATCTCCTTGGAGAATTGACACCTATATCATTATGAGATTCCCCTCTTTATCCCCGATAAGGATCATTTGTATATATACAGAATTTTATATTGGTGGGGGATGCTTTTATTTACCACTTTAGATATTTTCTTATTCTCTTCTTATTTATTTAGAATAAATTTGGGAAAATTTCCTCCTCGATATTATGAAATAATTTCTGTAGTATGGGTACCAGCTCTTCTTTGTAGGTCTGGTACAATTTAGCTTGAATTCATCTGGTCAGGGGCTTTGTTTTGTTGGAAGATTTTTTATTACTGCTTAGATCTCACTGCTCATTATTTGTCTGTTCATGACTTTCATTTCTTCTTGATTCAGTCTTGGGAGGTTGTGTGTTTTCCGGAATTTGTCTATTTCTTCTATGTTTTCTAGTTTATGTGAGATTTTTATAGTATTCATGGATGATGTTTTGTATTTCTGTGATATCAGTTGTAATGTCTCCTTTTTTATTTCTGATTGACTTTATTTGAGTCCTTTCCCGTCTGTTCCTGGTTAATCTGGCAAGCAGTCTGCCGATTTATTTATTTTCCAAAGAACCAACTTTTTATTTTGTTGATCTTCTGTGTTATTTTGTTATTTTCCATTTCATTTAGTTGTGTTCTGACCTTTGTTATTTCTTTTCTTCTGTTGGCTTTGGGTTTTGTTTTCCTTTTCTAGTTTTTTGAGATATGGCATTAGGATGTTAATTTGTGATCTTTCTGTCTTTTTGATGTAGGCATTTAAGGCTATGAATTTTCCCCTGAGGAATGCTATTGCTGAGTCCCACAGATTTTGATAGCTTGTGTCCCCTTTGTTGTTCAGTTCAAAGAATCTTTTGATTTCTATCTTAATTTCATTCTTTACTCAATAATTGTTCAGCAGCAAGTCGTTTAATTTCTATGACTTTATGTAGGTTTAAGTGTTTCTCTTGTGATCAATTTCTGTTTTTTTCCACTGTGGTCTGAAAAGATACATGCTATGGTTTCTAAATTGGTGAGGCCTGTATTATGGCCTAAGATATGATGAATCTTGGAGAAGAATGTCCCATGTGCTACTGAGAAGAATGTATATTAAGTAGTTTGGGGGTAGAATGTTGTGTAAATTTCTATTAGTTCCATTTGATATAGAGTCTGGTTTAGGTCCAGTGTTTATTTATTTTCTGCTCTGATGATTTGTCCAGCTCTGACAGTGGGATGTTGAAGTCCCTGGCAATTATGATGCTGCCCTGGCCAGAGTCACCCAGTGGAGGTGAGAGTAGCCACTGGGTGAGTCAATTTAGACAGTGGTCATGGATGACTGGGCTGTAGGCATTTGCATAAACCAGGATCCAGGAGTAATGTCTGCTCAGGGCTGGGGGAATCCTGGGCAAAGTGTTGGCCCTCGAGAGATTCCATTGGCCTAGTAGCAGTGATGGAGACTCAAGAGTGGTGTCTTGGGGCTTAGGCTCAACTCTTGAATCTCAAGGGTGGTGTCACAGGCCTGGTAGGGGCCCTGGAGCTACAGGGGCAGAACCTCGAATTTGGGTGCAGTGAGACCTTCAGAGCTGGCTCTGGGGCTTATGGGGCCAAAGTTGCATATATGGAGGGCTATTCTGCTAGCATGGAGACTGCTGATGCCCAGTTGCATAGCCAGGGGTTTGTCTCAGTGGCCCAGAGACCATGTCAAGGTAGGCCAGAGCTGCTGGTTGGCCAAGGTTCTCCCCCTACACCTAGAACTACAAGACCCTGATGAGGCAGTAACTCAAGGCTTCCAAAGTGCTGCCTGTGGTGTCTAAGGCTCCTTCTCTGCTCAGATCCCATGCAGAGGAGGAGATGTGCTCAGCTCCCAGTCATAGAGTACAAAATGGGGGAGCTTCTGTTCTGTCCTCTCCATCTCCAGCCTGGCAGGGGTGGGGGTGATGCAAAGGCTACTGCTGGAAGGCTGAGTCCCAAGCAGACGTGGATCCATGCACCAGAGTGACCAGGATCGTGTCGGCTGTGGAAACCTGGGATTGGCAGCCACCAGATCTCTGCTGCACCTGTTCTCAGGTGCAGTATCTCTGCACAGACTCTGAGAAGCTCCCCAATCAACCCTGAGTTCTGCAGCGGAGAAGGGTGACACCTGACAGCTCAAGCTGCCTACAACTTTTATTCTTCTCCTAAAAAGTAGTGCTCCCTTGAGTTATTTCTATTCTGCTGTCTCCCCGTCTTCCCAGCAGTGTGAATTGTATTGAGACCCCTATTTTAATCTCTGAGTTGGTGAGTGGTGCCTGCGAGTGAGAATCAGCCATACCCTGTTTGAGTCATTAGATGCTATAATGAGGTATACAGTTGTTGTCCCTGTCAGTGGTTGATGCTTGGAGGAAAGAACTAACTGTAGAGATGACCTTTTATGCCTCTAATAGGCTTTAGTCCCCGAGGAAAAGCACTTCAATGCTCCAGACAATGGGAGGGGCCCTATAGCTTCCAGATGATTGCTTATTCTTCACCACAACACATGGGAGTGGAGCAGCGAGGCTGGGAAGGGTTAGGTTGAGTGAGCCTGAAAGGCTATGTAAAGTCTTGTCAGTGATCAAAGCTTGTATCCCAGACCCCTGGGAAAAGCCACTGGGAGAGGGGCTCAAGCAGCCTCTCTGAACTGGAAAGACTGCTCATGGAGTAGAGGCTGTCTGTAATTCACTGATTGGCTCTTGGAGTAAGCTCTGCCCCTCTCTGGCTATCACTGTCCTGAGAGTTTCTCTCCAGTGTCTGTTTGCAAACAGGTGCCTGAATGCACTGAGCTTGGCTGCAGTGGTGCTGTGGACTGGGAACTTCTCACTGTGAATCCACCCTAGTCTGACAGAATGGCTCTCCTGTGGGAGGATGGGTGCTCCACCAGATTGCTGTGGTTCGGATTCCCACTGTACTCTCCCATCAGTTCTGCCCACGCGAGCCCCCTTGCCTCCTGAGTCAAGCTCTCAAATCTCTCCCTTGTGCCTTCAGCAACCCATTCAAGTCCTGGGGACAAGTGATCTGGTCTGCCTGTCTGACCTGCTAGTGTGCATCTCTGGGGAGTACCAGCAAGCAGGGAACTCTCAGACTGGGCGGGCACCCCTGAGTTCATTGCAGGTCCTCAAAGGGAAATTGTAGGCCCCACTATCTGTGGAAACTTCAGGCTGGAGGACACTACAGCTGATGAGAAGTGGCCACTCCTAAAAGTCTGAGTCTGCCCTCCCAGCTGTAGTGTGCAGGGGAGGGGCAGGGGAAGAAAAGAGTCTGAATTGAAGATAGCTGGGACCCTGGCTCCTCCAATCCCTCTCTCTGGGAGGAAACCTGCACAGAATGTACAAGCTCTGGGATCATGCTAGTTCTCCACCCAGTTCAGTGGTTGGAGCAGCACTTGGGTTCATAAGGGTGGAAAACCTTCCAAACAACTAGTAGCCTGCTGATTACTAAAGGTATATGGGAAAGAGAAATGGGATTCCCCCCTTTTGCCTTAACTGTGCTCTGAACCTCTCTGGGTCAGATTCTCACCAATATTTTTTCTTGTATTTCCTTTTCCTATTCTGATTCCAGATTTCCTTCCATGAGGTCCCTGGAAGACTCTAGCACTTCCTCTGAACTACAGCCAAGCTGTGCCCATTCCCCACTCTCATTTATCTGAAACCCTTCCTTCCCTCTGGGATGCTCTGGCAAGTGATGTCTCCAGTCGGCCATCTTGCCCTCTCCCTCTCTTTCTCTTCTTATTTACATGTTTTCTGAAGAGAAGTCCAATTTCATTCTCATCCTTGCTTCTTTACAGATAAAGTATTTTTCCCCCTTTGGGATCTTTCCAAATTTTGTCTTTGTCTTCAATCTTCTGCAGTTATTCTATGCTATGCCACGGTAAAGTTTTTTGATATTTATACTGTTTGGTGTTCTCTGAGCATCCTGGATCTGTGGTTTGGTGTCTTGACATTAATTTTGGAAAATTCTCAGTCATTATTGCTTCAAATGCTTCTTCTGTTTCTTTTTCTCTTCTTATCCTTCTGGTATTTCCATTATGAACATGTTATACCTTTTGTAATTGTCTCACAGTTCTTGAATATTCTGTTCCGTATTTTTCATTTTTTTTATTTTTCTATTTTAATTTTGTAAGCTTGTATTGACATTTCCTCAAGCTCAATTGTGTCCAGTGTATTGATGGACACATCAAAACTATTCTTCATTTTTATTTCTAGCATTTCCTCTTAATTCTTTCTTAGAGTTTCCATCCCTCTGCTTACATTACCCAACTGTTCCTACGTGTTATCCACTTGTTTGATTACAGCCTTTAGCATATAAATCACAGTAGTTTTAAATTCCCATTATGATGCTTTTAACACCTCTACCATATCTAAGTCTGGTTTGGATGCTTGCTCTGTCTTCTCAGTGTGTATTCTGCCTTCTGCTATGCCCTGTACAGTTTTTTTCAAAGGCAGACATGATATTCTGAGTCAAAAGAACTGAAGTAAATAGGCTGTTAGTAAGAGGTTTTGTTTATCTGGCTAGGGTTTTTTTTTGTGTTTACTGTTTACTGTAAGTGTCAGAAGCTAAAATTTCCTCTGGTATCCTTGCTTTTTTCCTTCTCTTGGCTTTGGGGTTCCCTAGAGACTTCTTAAATAAGGCCTGAGACAATGCAGCTCTTTTCATTGTATTCTCCTGTTATTACACATAAGCCCTGTTGATGTGATGGTAAGGTGTTGGGGGCAGGGAAGCATTCTACAGTCCCATGCTTGGGTCTCAGTCTCTAAATAAGCCAGTACCAGTGGGCTGTGACCTTCACAAGTGTTTCTTGGTTTCCCGCTTCCCTTAGTTAAGACAGACAGGCTAGAAGGGACTGTAGTTGGCTATTTCTTACTCCCAGGTCAGTTAGGTTTTGGTAAAACCACAGTCAGTTAGGCTTTGGTGAAATAGTTCTTTTGAGAGTAGTCCCTGCAAAGAAGAACATAATGCTCTGGGAATATTTCAAAATGGCTACTTTTCGCCTCTACTTGCTGGAAGAATGAGGGGATTTTTCTCCAGTCTTTACTGTGAGAACCTAGTAGGGCTCCTGGTGGTAAGACTCATAAAAGTATAGGGACTCTTTAAGACTGGGTCTCCTGGAGTTTTTATCTCTCAAACTTATTTTTTAATTCGTCATATTCATCAATTCCTAAATTACAGTTTAAGCCTTCCTACACTGGTACTGGTTTCTGCTGAGGTCTCTGCTCTCAGTTTTCTGCTCTATTAAGTTGTGATTCTCTCTAACTGCCTGTCTTTTTTTCCTCTCCTTTGGGGCATCAGTTTGCCCTGTGACTTCAGTTCTCTGATAGACAAGAAGAGTTGTTGCTATTTAGTTTGTTCAGCTTTTTTCTTGTTGTATGAATGACACTGATGACTTCCTTACATGCCAAAACAGAAGCTGTAAGAATATGAGCACTTTAAAGATATAAATTTCTCCTATGTTAATCAATATAATGTACAGTCAATTACAAACACAGCAAGATTTTTCAGGGAATTTGATAAGCTGAAATCTAACACTTGTATGGAATAATACATTATCTAGGGTGTTTTTGTCTTCTAATAATAGAAAATCCTATTTAAAGTAGTCCATACAACAAGGAAAATGTATTATCTAATATACCTGGAAGTATAGATACTGGGCTGACCACAACCAAGATACAATCAGTATCTTACTGATATCATTAAGGACCCAAATTCTTCCCATCTCTCTCCTCTGCAGTTCTTGGCATTACCTACATTCCCAGGCTGGTTGTAAGATGACTTCAGCAGTTCAGGAGTCATATCCAGATAAGATAAGGTACAGAGGAATAAAGGACAACCTCTTCCTCTGTTACATTTTAGTAGTGAGGAAATCATTCTCATAAGATCTCCATGGCCATTCTTAAACAATTCGCTAGCAAGGGAAATAGGATTTCTTTGAGCTTAGACTAATCAGATCACCACATAGAACTGGAGACTCATATTCCCGTTAAACACGTGGCTGGGTAGAAGAAGGTGCATACCTGTTTAAAATTGATATTCTATAGAATGTCTTTTGTTCTTTTGGGTAGATGCCCAGTAATGGGATTGCTGGATCAAATGGTAGTTCTATTAGTAGCTCTTTGAGGTATCTCCATATCACTTTCCACAGAGGCTGAACTAGTTTGCAGTCCCACCTGCAGTGTATGAGTGTCCCTATCTCTCTGTATCCACACCAACATTTACTGTTTTGGGACTTTTTGATAAAGGCCATTTTCTCTGGAGATAAGTGACATGTAATTGTGGTTTTGATTTGTATTTCCCTGATGATTAGAGATGTTGAGCGTTTTTTCATGTTTGTTGGCCATTAGTCTATCTTCTTTTGAAAAGTTTCTGTTCATGTCCTTTGCCCACTTTTTGATAGGGTTGTTTGATGTTTTTCTTGCTGATTTTCCTTACAACTACACTAGAATGTTTATAGCAGCACAATTCACAATTGCAAAGATATGGAAATCACCCAAGTACCCAACAATATGTGAATGGATTAATAAAATGTGGTATATGTATACCATGGAGTTCTACTCAGCCACAAAAATCAGTGGTGATCCAGCATCTCTTTTATTATCCTGGATAGAGCTGGAGCCCATTCTACTAAGCATAGTATCCCAAGAATGGAAAAACAAGCAACATATGTACTCACCATCAAATTGGTATTAACTTATCATCACTTAAATGCACATATAGTAATAACATTCATCAGGTGTTGGGCAGATGGAAGGGGGTTGGAGGGGATGGGTATATACACACTTAATGGGTGTGGTGCACACCATCTGGGGGATAGACACGCTTGAATCTCTGACTTGGGTTGGGCAAGGACAATATACGTAACCTAAATATTTGTATCCCTGTAATATGCTGAAATAAAAAGATATTTAAAAAATACGAGGAATGTTAGAGGCAAGAATAAAGCACAATATGAAAAGATACAACAAGCATTGGAGATAGACACAGATATTGAAATCAACAGACATAAATTTTAAAATAATTTTATTTACATATTAAGGACACTGAAAGAAAAAGTAGACAGCATGCAAGAAAAGATAGATAATGTAAGCAGAGAGATGGAAATCATAAGAAATAATCAAAGGGAAATGCTAGAAATCAAAATCACTGTAACAAAAATTAAGACTGATGGACTGATCAATAGACTGGATATAGCTGAGGAAAAATCAGTAAGCTTGAAGACAGGTCAGTACAAACTTCTATACTTGAAATGAAAAGAGAAAAAAAAAAGAAAAACAGAAGAGAACGTCTAAGAATTGTACATATTTTCTTTTTCTGTAATTAATATATGGCATATATAAATTCCTTTTGGGAATGATGAATGGTAAAAGTAAAAAATAGAGGAATCTACCTCATAAAAATGAGGACCATCCATCTTGTCAGATATTTAAGTTTTATAAGGCTAGGATGACATATTTTGAGGAAATATGTTTTATTGGACATCATGTGCTGCTTTTCCAACCCCTTTATAGTCGTCTCTCAATTGTGTAGCATCCGTGTACTTTAGGTGGTATATACTTTAGGTGGAATGCATGGGTGAGCCCTCATTGGCCTAAGCCAATAGATATATGTCTTTATTTCAGTTACAGGAATTGATTCAGGGGAAGGCATCTGAATTAATTTGATCCATTCAGGGAGAATCTCATGGAAATTTGTTCAATAGTTGAGGAAGAGATGTTCACACTCTCTGTATATGGAGAAGAAAATATATAGCCCTGGTTGATAATGGCAGTGATCTTACAATCATAAGGGGACCATTTAGAAAATTAATTGGATACCTCATAAGCAGAGGACACTGTCTGAAATAAATCAAGTGCTTGGTGACACATTTGGGTTACTAGATGAAACCAATTCTGGAGTCATCTCACCTCTGGCAATAAATTCCTTATTATTTAAGCAGGTGTGAATTGAGTCTTCTATTATTTGCCAAATAAATTGTAGTAAATGATAGATCTGGAAACAAGAAAAATCTTTCTCTCTAACTGGAAGATTTTGAGGATTGAAAAATGCATATTCCTGAAAGAATTTTAGTCACATATATGGGGTATAAGAAAGCGTTTGACTTAATAGTCTACACTGACAGATTCAAATCCAGGCTCTATTACAATTTTATTCCTTTGTATATCACCTTATTCATTTAAAGGGAATTAACTTTGAGGTGCTAAGTACATGAGTGCTGTGATAATAGAGGTGCACATGTTACAGAGTGGAATTTCACTCATTCAGGCTCATACTTAATTTCCTTTCTTGAATTTCGTAGTATGGTCTGGAGTTTGAAATATACCAGTGTTTTTCAATCCTATAAGACTGAATGCTCTCTCTTACAATAACTATGTGATAATGCTCCCTTTACTATCCTGAAATTAAATTCCTAGATAATCTAACCTAGCAACACACATATTTTTTTAAAAAATATATTATCTCAACTGTAATAAAAAGAATAAATACAAAATATAATTTATAATGAAATACTGCGCACTTCAGTATACAAATACTTGGGCATAAATACACCAGAAGTTATAAAAAAGCTATATGATGCTTATAACTAATGTGAGACGTTAGTATGAATGTGACAGTTATAAATATTAACTGACATGGTACTTTGTACTGCTTACTCAAACATTACAAGTGGCATTATCTTTGGTGATATCATTTTTTAGAGTGGTGAATAAGGTTTGCATATATTCCAAGGAAAACAAAGTATGGTCTTTCCTTGATTTACTTGGTAATTTTATTCTACAAAAAAAAAAATCAGTGTGTATTAAATACATGAAAAATGTTTTGTGTTTGTAAACAAAACAATTAAGTTCTAGATTCAGATTATTATTCATTTTTTTCTTTTATCTTATATGAATATCCAGTGGAAAATTCAAAAGTTATGTGGGACACAGGATCAATATTTATTGTTTGGGATTATTGCACATATTACATAGTACTTGATATCCCTGATTTCTGTTCCTGAGTCACAGTGAAAAAATGGGTTATGAGACTCAAAGCCATTGAAGAGTGAAGGGTTATTCATAAAAGACTAGAGAAATCACTCTGGTGCTCTCCTAGAAACTCAGTATGAGTTGAATGATACAAATGAAACCTAAAGAACAGTTTTTGGTACTTTCCTCTGGACTCTATATGAGTTAATAAGCTACCAGCAGCAAAGCTATTAAAATAATACAATGCATTATGTTCCTTCCACTATTAAGAGTTTTAGAAGTTGCATGCATATTCACATTGGTTTTATATGATATTTGTAAATTTAGCTAATTAATATTTTTGCTATTATACCTTGTCTTGCTCAACTTATAAAATGTGACCATAGACTGCTGATTGCAACCAAAGGAAGGAGGGTTCTAGAATATGCATAAAATACACTTCTTAAAGGTTGGTGTTGGCTGGGCACGGTGGCTCACGCCTGTAATCCTAGCACTCTGGGAGGCTGAGGCAGGAGGATTGCTTCAGCTCAGGAGTTCGAGACCAGCCTGAGCAAGAGTGAGACCCCGTCTCTACTATAAATAGAAACAAATTAGCCAAACAACTAAAAAAATAGAAAAAATTAGCCGGGCACGGTGGCGCATGCCTGTAGTCCCTGCTACCCGGGAGGCTGAGGCAGGAGGATTGCTTGAGCCCAGGAGTTTGAGGTTGCTGTGAGCTAGGCTGACGCCACGGCACTCAGGGCAACAGAGTGAGACTCTGTCTCAAAAAAAAAACCAAGTTGGTGTGAATATATTTCTGATAGGAAGGTGAGGGGGCCAAGATTTTCATTTCAAATCTGAATGGAACTTATTTGGAGATCAGCTGCTTATTGGTATCTCTGCACATCTATATTGCTCATTTAATGTAGCATTAGGAAACTAATTCTCCAAAACAATGGAAAAAACACGTACTGATAGCCCTCTCAACAGAAAGGGAACTGCAGAAAGCTAAACATTGAGTGATCAGGCACTTAAGTGTAATGAGTTCATATCACTCTGGAGACCCGTCTTATTTGAACAATCAAGAACATGTGCATCCTATTTCCAGATTGAAGTTGGAGTTTTTACAGTCAAATATTTTCCTGTTACTGTTGAGTAACTAAGAACTGACTGGAATATAACCATCTGTTTTGGCTTTATTCTATTAGTATTATTCTTCTGATAGCATGATTTATTAATGTTTCCACTAAATTATGAAAGCTTACTTGGCAAGTTATCAGAGCAACAATTATGAACACTCTATCTCTCCAAATAAAGACTCATAGGGATGTGGAAAATATTGATTACAATTAGAAAAAACCTGATTTTCTCAAGACAAAATGATGTTTTTTCCATTGAATATATATATGACATATATATGTATATACACACCCACACACATACACACACAAACAGATATACATGGCATACACATGCCCTAAAATGATAGCTTAATAAAGTACTTTCCAGCCTAGTAGGCTACCAGAAAAAAAATTTATTTTAAAAATTCCATAAGGGAAAAACATATTTTGCTGTGCTTGCTGTTGTATTGAGATCTGAAGGATACCTTAGATAACATTCTTGGACCATGATTAAGTGACTGTGGAACAATCATTACTGTACATGTTCTCTTACTACTGCTTCTTTCGACCATACTACTAGGCTCAAACCAGATCTGGGAATTACAGGTGTCTATGCCTTCATAGCACCATCCACCCACATTCCTCACCTCTTGTCTTCTAGAAGCACCTTCCACCTAGCATAGAACTGGACAAGTTCTAAGAATTTTGATATTGCCATAGGTCTTCTTAGAAACAGTCTGGTTTCTCAAAGTATCTTGTGAATAGGTAGACATTTTTAAGAAGTTGTCTTGATAAATCCAAATAAGTTATTACAAACCAGGGATTAATTACCATGCAATGAATGTCTGAAGGAATCACCAGGGCATAATACCAAGAGTGAACTGGTTAACCACTTTAACATCTCAACTTCAAGGTGAAAATTTGGTTAGCTTAGCCCTATGGTGTGAACCATTTATTTGTGTCACTTATTTCACAAATGGAACCACAGAACTCTGGAGGGGTCAGTGTAACTCAACACCCCTATGAAAAAATACCCATTGAATCAGGAGACAGACACACCCTCAACAACAGTTTTTACTGGTAGAAAACTATCTGAGGAGAAATAACACATGAAGACTTTTCTTTCACTCCTTAGCACAGAAGCATTTATGTGATCAAAGAAACAAAATGGTCTGTGGAAACGGTAGAGAAAACAGGTAAATCTGGATGAAGAGAAAGTAGAAACATCATTTCAAAGCAAGGAAGGATATAATTATAAGTTTTAGCACTTCCTGATTTCTATTTTCAAGCTATCAATCTGATGCCACTGAGTGAGGAGTTGGGAAGAAATGCACAGCAGCATACCATTATATAGTATTTTCACAACACAGGTGCAAGAGATGTACATAACCTCAAGAACATAGATAATAGCAAAAATATCCTGAAATAATTAGGACATTATGATTTTTGAGTATTTATTCTCTTTTTAAAAATATAATTTAATTCACCCTTCCACTTCAGACCCTGGCAACCACCTTTTACTCTCTGCTTATCTTAGTTCAATTTTAGAGTCCATATAAAATGAGATCATACAGTATTTGTCCTTTTGTGGCTGGCTTACTACATTTAGAATATGTCCTCCAGGATTACCCATGCTGTCACAAATAACAGGATTTCCTCCTTTTAAAGACTGCCTGTGTTCCATCATGTGTAATATGTATGCCTCACATTGTCTTTATCCATTACTTATCAATGAACACTTAGATTGATTCCATATCTTGGCTATTGTAAATATTGCTGCAATGAACATGGAAGTGTAGATAGCTCTTTGACATATTGATTTTATTTCCTTTGGATTTATACCCAGAAGTGGGATTGCTGGATTAAACGGTACTTCTATTTTTAATGTTTTGAGGAACCTCCATACTGTTTTTCATAATGGCTATACTAATTGACATTTCCACCAACAGTGTGCAAAGGTTCCAACTTCTCCACATCCTCACCAACACTTGTTATGTTTCATCTTTTTGTTGATAGCCATTCTAACAGAAGCAAGCTAATATCTCATTGGGTTTTCTTTTGTATTTCCCTGATCAGTGATGTTGGGTATTTTTTCATATATGTACTGGCCATATGTATATCTTCTTTTAAGAAATATCTATTCAGGTCATTTGTACATTTTAAAAATCTGGTTGTTTTCTTGCTATTGAGTTGATTGGGTTCCTTATATATTTTAGATACTAATCCCTTATCAAATGTATGTTTTAAAAATATTTTCTCTCATTCTGTAGCTCATTTCTTCACTCATTGATTGTTTGCATTGCTGTGCAGAAATTTTTTAGTTTAATGCAATCCCATTTGTCTATTTTTGTTGTTATTGCCTGTTCTTTTGGTGTTATATCAAAAAAATTCTTTGCAAAGACCAATGTTAAGAAGTTTTACTCATGCTTTCTTCTGGTAGTTTTTCATTTTAAGGTCTTGTGTTTAAGTCTTTAATCCATTTCAAGTTGATTTTTGTGTATGATGTGAAATAAGAGTCCAGCTTCATTCTTCTGCATGTGGATGTCCAGTTTTACCAGCACCATTTATTGAAGATATTGTCCTTTTCCTGTTGTATATTCTTGGCCCCTTTGTCAAAGATCAATTTACCATAAATGCATGGATTTATTTCTTGGCTCTCTATTCTTTTCCATTGGTCTGCGTGCCTGTTTTTATATCAGTACTTTGATGTTTTAATTACTATAGCTTTGTAGTATATTTTGAGGTCAGAGAATGTAATGCTTGTAGCTTTTCTTTTTTCCAAGATTGCTTTGATTATTTGGGGTCTTTTGTGGTTCCATATAAATTTTAGAATTGTTTATTCTACTTCTGTAAAAAAAATCTCATTGGAATTATTTTTTCCTAAAGACAATCTAGATACTACTCATTGGAATTTTTGATAGGGATTGCATTAATTCTATAGATTGCTTTGGATACTATGAACATTTTAACAGTATTAATTAATAAAAATGTGATATCTTTCCTTTATTTGCTTTTTTCAATTTCTTTCATCAATGTTTTATAGTTTTCAGGGCACAGATCTTTCTCTGCCTTTGTTAAATTAATTCCTACTTTATTTTGATTCTGTTATAAATGGGATTGTTTCTTTGTTTTTTTTTTAGATAGTTCATTATTATTATATAGAAGTGCCACTGATTTTTCTATATTGATTTTGTATTCTATAACTTTATTGAATTTGTATACTAGTTCAAACAGATTTTTGGTGGGGTCTTTAGGGTTTTCTATATATAAGATCATTTCATCTGTAAACAGACATAATTATACTTCTTTCTTTCCAATTTGGATGCCATTTATTTATTTTACTTGCCTAAATCCTCAGGCCGGGACTGTGTTGAATGGAAGTGGCAAGAATGGGTATACTTGTCTTCTTCCTGATCTTAGAGGAAAAGCTTTCAAACTTTTCATCATTGAGTATGATGTTAGTTATGGGCTTGTCATAGATGGCCTTTACTATGTTGAGATACATTCCTTTTATACCCGATTTGTTGAAAGTTTTTTATCATAAAAAGATGTTGATTTTTTTTATTTCATCATATTATGGGGTACAAATATTGTAAAGGTTACATATATTGCCCTTGCCACCCCTCCCCACCCCGCTGAGTCAGAGCTTCAAGCGTGTCCATCCTCCAGGTGGTGCATCGCATTCATCATGTAAGTATACACACCCATCCCCTCCTCCCCCCTCCCACCTGCCCACCACCTGATAAATGTTTTCTTTTTTTACATTTTGGTTACATTTTATATCTTTGCCTCTCCCTAGGAAGGGTAAGAGGTATGCCCTTCCCCTCCACAATGCTCACCACATCCCTAAGATGTGGGTCTACCCTCCCCCAATTCTTGGTGAACACCACCACCCTTTGAGCACCATAGTTTTAATCAGTCAGTACCAATTTGATGGCGCGTACATGTGGAGCCCATTTTCCTGATCTTGTGTCGCCTCACTTTGGAGAATGGGCTTAAGTTTAATCCAGGATAGTATAAGCAGTGCTAGCTCGCTGTCGTTTCTTAGAATTGAGTAATATTCCATTGTGAACATATACCAAATTTTAATTATCCACTCATTAAATGGTGGGCACTTGGGTTGTTTCCATGTCCTTGCAAAAAAGATGTTGAGTTTTGCCAAATGCTGTCTACATCTATGCATATGGTTATATGAATTTTACTTTTCATTCTGCTAATGTGGTGTATCACATTTATTGATTTGTGGAGGCTGAACTATCCTTATATCTCAGGGATAAATCCTACTTTATTATGATGAGTGAGCCTTTTAATGTACTGTTGAATTTTGTTTGCTAGCATGTTGTGGAGGATTTTTGTATCTATGTTCAACAGAGATATCGGCCTATAATTTTTTTTCTTGTAGTATCCTTGTCTGGCTTGGATATTATGGTAATGCTGGCCTTATATACATTGAGATAAGAAGCGCTCCCCCTCTTCTCCTTTTTAAAAGAGTTTGATAAGTATTTGTGCTAATTCTTCCTTAAATGTTTCATAGAATACATCAGTAAGGCCATCAGGTCCTAAGATTTTCTTTGTTGGAAGATTTTTGATTAATGATTCAATCTCTTTACTCACTAAGAGTCTGTTACGTTTTTCTATTTCTTCATGATTCAGTCTAGGTAGGATGCATGTTTCTAGGAATTTATCAATTTCTTCTAAGTTATCTAGTTTGTTAGCATAAAATTGTTTATAGTAGTCTCCTATGATCCTTTGTGCTTCTGTGGTATTAGTTGTAGTGACTCCTCGTTCATTTATAATTTTATTTATTTGAATCTTCTCTCCTTTTTTCTTAGTCTAGCTAAAGATTTTTTTTTTTTAGAAAAACCACTCTGTTTCATTGATCTTTTCTATTGTTTTTCTAGTCTCCTATTTCTTTTTTTGCTTCGAAATGTTAAGGGGGTCCAAATATTTTTGTTATTGGATACATTGTATAATGGTTGTCAGGGCTTTTATTGTGCCCTTCACTAGAATAGTTTATTTCTCCTCTGATCTTTATTATTTACTTCCTTCTGCTGACTTTGGGCTTAATTTGTTCTTCTTTTTCTAGTTCTTTGAGGTGTCTAAAGTTAGAGTTTTTAAATTTGAGATCTTTCTTTTTCCTTCTTTTTTTAATTTTTTAAATTTTTCCCCACTCCCTCTTTTTTCTTCACATGTGTTTATCACTATTCCCTCTTAGAATTGCTTATGCTACATTCCATATGTTTGGGTATGTCATGTTTCTATTTTCATGTCTCTCAAGATATTTTTGACTTCTATATTAATCTTTGACCCATTGGTTGTTCAAGAGTGTGTTGTTTAATTTTCACGTATTTTCTCTTGCTACAGGTTTCTACTTTCATATCATTGTTATTGGAAAATATACTTGATATTATTTCAATCTTCTTAAATTTGTTAAAGCTTGTTTGGGGACCTAACATATAATAAATATATCATGGAGAATGTTCTGTGTGGTTTTGAGAAGAATGTATATTCTGTTGCTGCTGGGTGGAATGTTCTGTATATGTCTGTTAGGTCTATTTGGTCTACAGTGCTGTTCAAGTCCACTATTTTCTTATTGATTTTCTGTGTGGATGATCTATCCATTGTTGAAAGTGGGGTATTGAAGTCTCCTACTATTATTGCATTTCTGTCCATTTCTAAGGAGGCCTCGTTAACTATGCTTAGCATATCCTGTGGCTGATGGGAGGCAAATACTTCATATCAAGTATTAAAACTGCAGTTATAGCTCATAACTTATTATTCCATGTACATAAACATATTCTTTTTGTCACAGCATATTTATCTTTAGTAATTCTAGCAGTGGGAAAGAGATAACACTTGTCTATTTAGTAGGCTGATATTGTTTTGCGGACATAAACTGCTCCATAATTCTGACAACACTTTCAGACTTATGTGTGGTTCAGTACCTATACTTCCCCTCACCCTATATGAAGTATCTGCAATAACTAGAAGATCATAGATTTGGGATCATTAGACTATATCATTCCCCTCCTAAGGCCATGATAAGCACTTTAGTCAATCAAGGCAATCTTTGGCTCTTAACTCAGACCACCTCAGGATCTTGTTTGTTTTTTACGCAGCTACAGACAATCCCACTTGGTACTTAAGTTGGAGGCCCTATCTTTACAGACCAGGAAATGTTTAAGGTCACTTTCATTCAGGTATAATGCCCCAACCTCAGCACAAATGCCAACCTCATCTTCTCAACTTTTACTGCTATTACTTTTTTCTCTCTCTTAGCCTGAGGCATTCAAACAAAGAAACAAGCAAACAAACAAAAATATTTGAATACTTGAATACTTACGGAGAATAAGGAAACTGAATTCACTAATTTTCCAGTGAAACATAACATACCAACTTATATGGTGTTGAGGCCTGCTCATGATTAACAGTTGGAGAACAAAAAAGTAAGACTCACTTTCTCTGTTTCCCCTAGTCTGCCAAAAATAAAAGGGTATACTCACTCATTTTATTCATGGTGGTAGAGTTCCTAAGCTGAGTAATCACAGAAGGCCACATGCCAAGGACTTATTGCATGCTTACAGCAAAGATCTTTAGGAATGCCCTGTGCATGGTTGATTATAAATTGGCTATGGGGTTTAATTAAGGGGTTTTCATTTCATGATCTAAACAACTGGGCTTTGGGATTAGCAGTTGCTGTCTGTTCACATCAATAGCTGGCAGTGATTCCTCTAATCATATGAGGACATATTAGCCTATCATGCATTGCAAGATGGTGCTCCCAATAAAAAGTGACAAAAGGTTTCTGAACTCAGCATCTGTCATCCAGAATGCTTACCCAATTTATTTATAAAACATCTTCTTTCTCAAGACATCATATTTATTTATTTTGTGTTTGAGAAGCAACTAAAATCTAAAAGAAACAATCAAGCAAACGTACTCTCTCACTATCCCAAGGAAATTTTGAGAATAATCATTCTTTAATCATTGTATAGCTTTTTTCACCACATACTTTATGTTCACATAGCAACCAAAAATATTTTAGAAGCAGAGTAAAAATTGCAGAGTCAATGTTTAGCTGAAATAGTCAAATTATGCAGGATTCTTGCCCCCTAACTTCTCTCTTAGTTTGCTATTATCTCAATACTTACTATTACATCTTGACATTTTTGGGCACCAGTGTAGGTGCTACCAATACACATTTTACCAAGATGGCAGTACAGATCTTTGACAGATTGGCTATAAAATACAAACATGATGAAATCAGCTAGCTGTCATTTGACAGAGAGGTTTGGTTAATATATTTATGAAGTGTTTTACAAAATGTTTTCCATGTAACATCAGCCCTCAAAATGGCTATGCACTCATTTCACAAGTATTTAAAATGCCTAATAGGTAATGCGTTGGATATGGAGATATATCAATGTACAACAAACACAATCTCTGCTCTCACAAAATTTTCAAGGTCATATGGGGAACCTATGATGTATAATATAGACCTCTTTGTAGATTCAGAATTGATACTGACATATTGAAGCCTCTGAGAAGTTCTACAATAAGAAAAATGCAAATAGCAACAATAACAACAACAATGACAAAAGCTGTGATTTAACAGGGTGTTTCCCAAATTAATTTGATCACAGAATTCTGGTAACAAATAAAACAAGTGTTCTGAAGGACACACATTGGAGCAACCACATACACACACAAAATGGAGGTAGCTGAAAGAACCAGGAAATACCACATTTTATATTATACATAGTAATGATTTTGAGGCACCAAATTATGAACAATGAATGATATTCAATATAGTTTTAGTACTAAGTATACTTTATTCTTTAAAAATTGTAATGAGACTCTAAATTCTACAATAAGAGGAACATCTGAAATTATGGATCACAAGTGTTTATTACATGCATGCATGTGTATGAGCTAGAAGAGAAGGCTACTATCAGCTATTAGCCTTGTGCTTTGGGAGTCCCTGAGGCCTGACAATGTCATGTATCTATAGAAATTCTATGTAAAGGTTGTTAGCTGGACTGTCCTTGCTGCAGGGCTTGATAGATTTACCCCTGGATCCCTACCCAACTGTTGACCAAACACTGTCTTGGTGCGCCTTTTCATCAGTGGTTAATTATATTTTAACCCCCAACCATAAATAGGAAAAGGGTAGTGAGGGATATTTATGTGACCCACAAATGTCCTGCTGCCCTGGCTAGAAATCAATCTTATGTAAACTGAAAGTCCCCAGGCCTCATGAGCATAAGGATGAAAATGAAATCACATTGACATTTATGCCCAAATTAGACTGACTCATTGCTTCCACTTGGCTATGTGGTCCATTCCATAGAGGATTTCTTGAGGTTTCTGAAATGAGAGTAGAGTTCAATTTTGCTTGCAAATCAGTCAGGGTTAATGTTTACTCCACAACTGCTAATATTCATGGATTACCCAGCTCACACTGCTACTTCAGCATGCCTATGCCTCACTGTTCTCTGCAGTCACTGCTGTCTCTTTCTCAAGCCAAACTGAATTTTTTTCAATTCTGTCATTGCGCTATGCTTCTCTCAACTTTAGATCTTGTCACCTTGCTATTCTCTCAATCTGAAATATATTTTTTCAAGTCTTATATTAATGGTACTTATTCCAGGAAGCATTCCATGGCCATAAATGAGAGTAGGTGGCCCTCTGATGCGCTAATGCAGCAGACACTGTACTTATTCAAATTGTAGCCCTTATCACACTGTGTTTTAATAGTCTGTTGAGAGGAAAAAACAGGTATCAGCAAGATCCTTATGGAGAGACAGTATGTCTTTTTTACCTGTTTGCCTTGAGTACTTGACAAAGGGCTTGGTACATAGTAGAACTTTTTCATAGGAAGGTTTGCAGCCATCCTTCTACCATTCAGCAGATATTCTAGTTACAACTTAGCTATAAATTAGACGATCCTGACTATCACTTTTCAAACTGAAGTTATACACTCCATCTCTCTTTCCTTATTTCTCATATTTAAAGCATCACCACAGAACCTACCCCAAACAATTTAGTCAAGGACCCCACAATTTTACCAGGCCATCCTAAGCATCACTTTATACTATGGAGTTTCCTTCCCTATGAAGTTTTTCCTGCCTTTTTTTCCTTAGAACTCTGCCTTCTGCTAAATTATATTGAGTCAAAGTTCTTATAAAAGTATATTTTCATTAAATTGTGGGAGGAGGAAATTTTTAAGATTCATGATAAAGGAGAGTATATGTTCAGACAAGATTTTTGCAGCCGGTGCTAAGAAGTGAGAAGAGTAAGGTAATAGTCTGCAATAGACCTTGCAGTGGTCAACATATCATACTCAAAGGTAGCTGGGTATACTACTACAACGTCAAATGATTCTCATTCTGACACTGGAACAAATGAAATACCCTCAGCCTACGGAAGATCAGTAGAACACACAAATCCCTCTAGAAACCAAGCCTCCATGCCCCTAATCTAGCCTTCATGACTGCTCCTTACTTCTTCCATACATAGCATCACTAGGAATCAAAGTGAGGCTTTCTGAATCATTTAAAGAGGATAGAGCTTCTGTTTGTGAGGTACTCAGCTATTGTTAGTATGAGATGGCTGCTAACCTGGTTTAATGATGAAATATACTTGATGAAGCAGAGAGAGAGAGAGAGAGAGTGAGAGAGAGAAAGAAAGAGAGAGAGGAGGGAGAGAGAGAATGAATGAATCATGTTGTAATGAATTAAAAAATATTTAGGATTTCCAAAGTTTTCCTCTAGAATTCTAATAGTTTCACAATGCCCTAGGCAAAAAATTTATGAAGAAGACACCAAAGGCAATCACAGCAACAACAAAAATAAATAAATGGGACCTGGTCAAGCTAAAAAGCTTCTGCACAGTCAAAGAAACTGTCACAAGAGCAAACAGCAACCTACAGAATGGGAGAAAATTTTTGCATGCTACACTTCCAATAAGGGACTGATAACTAGAATCTATTTAGAACTCAAGAAAATCAGCAAGAAAAAATCGAACAACCCTGTCAAAAAGTGGACTAAGGACACGAACAGAAACTTTTCAAAAGAAGACAGACTAATGGCCAACAAACATATGAAAAAAAATGCTCAACATCTCTAATTATCAGGGAAATGAAAATCAAAACCACAATGACATATCACTTATCTCCAGTGAGAATGGCCTTTATCAAAAAGTCCCAAAACAATAAATGTTGGCATGGATGAAGAGAGATAGGAACACTCCTACACTGCTGGTGGGACTGCAAACTAGCTCAACCTCTGTGGAAAGCCATATGGAGATACCTCAAAGAGATACAAGTAGATCTACCATTTGATCCAGCAATCCCACTACTGGGCATCTACCCAAAAGATCAAATGATACTCTACAAAAATGACATCTGCACTCGAATGTTTATAGTAGCACAATTCACAATTGCAAAGTTGTGGAAACAACCCAAAAGCCCATCAATACATGAGTGAATTAATAAAATGTGGTATATGTATACCATGGAGTACTATTCAGCTATAAGAAACAATGGTGATCTAGTACCTCTTGTATTACCCTGGGTAGAGCTGGAACCCATTCTATTAAGTGAAATATCCCAAGAATGGAAAAATAAGCACCACATGTACTCACCAGCAAATTGGTTTCACTGATCAACACCTAAGTGCACATATATGGATAACATTTATCAGGCATCGGGTAGATGGGAGGGGGGAGGAGGATGGGTATATACATACATAATGAGTGCGGTGTGTACCATCTGGGGGATGGACACGCTTGATGCTCTGACTCGAAGCGGGATAGGGGCAAGGGCAATATACGTAACCTTAACATTTTTACCCCCATAATATGCTGAAATTAAAAAAAGGGAAAAAAAATAAAATATTACCAGCATCCCAGAAGCCCCTCTTGTACCCACCTGCTCTCTCAATGTAATCATTATCTTGATTCCTAACATTTATTATTAATTTTGCCTGTTTTAAAATTTTACATAAAAAGGAGACTACAGTAAAAAAAATATTTAGGGTTGACAATATGTCTACATTCTTAACTCTGTATGGAATGAATAAGGGATTTTCAAACAACAGCCTGTGAACCATATCTGGCCTGGCTAGCTGACTGATTTTGTAAATAAATTTTTACTGGAACACATCCACATTCATTCATTTACATGTTGCCTATAGCTGCTTTAGTACCACAACAGTAGAGTTGAATAGTTGTGAAAGAGACCTTACAGCCCACAAAACCTAAAATATTTACTATCTCTGCCTTACAGAAAAATTCTGCTGAGGCAATTAGAAAAATAGTTCACTTTTTCCGGTGATGGAGATTGATTCCTGGCAGCAGGCGCACGGTCTGCAGTTTGGGCACTTCACAACCTAGAAGTGAGGAATATGCAATCCTCTTGCTCTGAGGGTGGGGAACAAGTCCCACAGCTTGAAGATGCAGTGAGTCATAAGCTCTTTCAAGCCACTTAGTCTAACCTAAGTAAATAATCTGCAAACTATGACAAATTGTTTATGGTGGCAGCTCAGATACTGTTGAATCCTCTACTGATGGAATCCCTGAGTGTATACTTGTCAGAAGGCAAAGCGCACTGTAGCCTTTTCAGAAAGATTATGCCACACATTTTGGACTCTTCACACTGATCAGGGTCTCTTTCAATATCGATGACCTTGAAGGGCCAGACCATGGATTGCTTGACAGTACATTTAAAAAAAATTCCAAATATTCATGGTCCTTTGAGTTTATTTAGATGTGAAAAAAATTGCTTGCTATAATTATCTCAGCTCTACAGACTTTTGAATTCTTATCATTGCATGTATTTTGCTCTTCTTGGATACAGCAGTGTTGTGTGTGTGTGTGTGTGTGTCTGTGTGTTGTGTGTTCCTGTGGATGTGTGTGTCCATAAACCCACACCAGCATAATTTTATGTGAAACAAAACCTATAAAGAAGCATAATGTGCTGTTCTTAGAGGCAGTTGTTTTCACTGGATTTGCTTATTAGTTAAAATAATAAAGTATATTTAGATTATGATAAACAAGCCTGAATGTAGAAAACATTTTAGTCAATTTCAGAAGGGCTGGAGGTTTTTGTTCTGATTTTTTGGGGGGGCTAGTTTTTTGGTTTTTGGTTTTTTGAGTGGTTTAATACAATTAGCTGATGTAATCTGGAGGCAGAGTGAACTCTTTATATCAGCTCTAACTAACAACTAAGAAAAAAATTGAGAGTATTTATACATTTTTGAATATCTTTATGTGTTCCTTGCTGGTTCAAAATTTTTTTTCCTTGTCTATTCAAATCTTATCCTTTTAGCCAAAATGAAATTCAAGCATTCTTCTCTATCAAAGATGCCACACATGTATAAATGAAGGGATAGGAATTTAGAAAGCCCAGATAGACAATCTATAATTAAGCACAACTTAAACACCATTAGTCAACTTACCATAAAAGGACATGCTTTAATGATGATGATAATAATTATAATCATAATCATAACAATAATGCCAATACCCAGTCAGGGCAGTCAGCCATGAACTCAGGTGTAAAAGCACAACTTCACGGGAAACCAAAAAATTGACTGAAAATTTCATTGGAATTAGCCAACTTCACAGGTTATTGGGAGCTATTATCATTTCTCCCATTTATAATATTTAGAATGAAGTGTGAGGTTTGTGATAATGGACAGAATAATTCACAGTTCTGTGACCTTTCCTGAGTACCAAAGACAGAATGCACTACTCCTGCTTTAAATCATTCTGCAATTTGGTAACCATAGCAATTCCAACACTTTGGAAGACACTGAGAATTTTACAATGTAATATGTACATGAAGCATCCAAAGCAATGTAACTTTATCAGAGACTGAAAATATATGGAAATCTACTGAACTTTTAAATAATAAACATAATGAAGTAATGGATATTTTGGTACTTTATTATTATCTATAGCAGTGATTTCATGTTTTTAAATCATGAAAATCTTTTGCAGAAATCCAAAATACAAATCAGTGAAAGCAGATTTGATCTGGTTTAAGCAGTGGCAGTGAGCCAAACTTTTCTTCTCATGATCCAAATTTCTTGTCTCATCCTCTTGTTAACTTCCACAATGCATTTAGAATAGTATTTGGTACATAGTAAACATCCAAAAATATTTTAATGAATAAATAAATGAATGAGACATCTATGAGGAATCACTAAGGATCTGTAAAGCACAGTTTTAAAATTCTGTTATATATAACTCATTGAGTTTAAGGATGAAAAACTTTTGGAGAACATGAGGAATGCTAAATGTAGACTAAATAACATTTCAAGTTTCTTTGAGGATTCAGAAGGCACTCTTGTTCCTAGCAGGGCTTTAGTACCAAGTATCATTATGTTAATGTTGGAATGCCCTAAAAGAGGTTTCTTATATTTTGGTTGTACCCAGAAATGCATTTATTATTACAATGTTCATTACAAATGTATTTTATTAATATTATAAGACTCTTGAGTATGAGTCACATTTCTAGAAATATGATGAAGGTCATATCTATGTGATATCACTAATGCGGCAAAAAAATTAAATCACAGATTTTATTTTTAGTCATAGATTTGGCTTCATATGATCAAAATCTAAGAGCCTTTAAAATTAGTCTATTTCACCTAAAAACAATCTTTAAACAATTTAAAATCTTTTAAAATTGAAGATTAATAGTAATTCTCCTGAAATATTTGTTCGTGGATGCTTTTGCATTTTTTTGTTATATTTGAACAAAGAGTCATAGATGAGAGTTATACAAAGTGAGAGGAGTCAATACAAATTCAAGCTGGGAAGTTAGTTAGAGATTATTCAGTCTATCTTTTACATTTGACAGATGAAAAAACCAAGCACTATAGAGGTGAAGAGACTAGTTCTGAGAAGACAAAAAGATCAAGAGACATAACATGAGACACTTCATAATAATAGAAAGGTCAATTCACCAGGAAGATATAAATATCATTAATGTGCATATATCTGAGAACAGATCAAACTTGACCAAGTTAAAGGAAAAAGTGGACAATCTCATAATCACAGTTGGAGATTGTAACATTTATTTCTCAGAAAGTGGTAGGACAAGATAAAAATTAATAAAAATATAGATGATCTGAACAACACTATAAACATGGCTTAATTGATATTTATGGAATGCTATTCCTCAAACTGCATAATGCAGTTTTTTTAAGTGGATATTGCAAATTTACCAAGATAGATCCTGTGCTGGACCATGAAATAAATCTCAATACATTCAAAAAGACTGAAATACAGAGAATGTTCTCTTGCAACAAAGATATTAAATTGAAAATCAATAACCATCAGATGTTTAGAAAACACACACACAAAAATTTCTTTGAGACAAAGTCTAGCTCTGTTGCGTGGGCTAGTGTATAGTGGATCAAGATAGCTCACAGTTACCTCAAACTCCTCAGCTCAAGGGATCCTCCTGCCTCAGCCTCTCAAGTAGCTGGGAATACAGGCCCGTGCCGCCACCCTGCCCAGCTAATTTTTCTAATTTTTATAGAGACAGTGTCTTGCTATGTTGTCCAAGCTGCTCTTGAATTCCTGGCCCCAAATGTTCCTCCTGCCTCGGCCTCCCAAAATGCTAGGATTATAGGCATGAGCCACTGTACCTGGCCACCACAAAATATTTTTATATTAATATTTAACAAAATATTTCTAAATAACTCATGGTTCGAAGAAGAAAACACAAGGAAATTTATAAAATATTTCAAAATGAATTATAATGAAACTATAGCATATCAAAATGTATGACACATAGCTAAAGCAGGGCTTAGAGGAATATTTATACTTTGAAATGCTTATAAAATAAAAATGTAGATCTAAAGTCTAAAAATGACCTAAGATTTTACCTTAAGTAGCTAGGAAAAGAAGACAAAGTGGAAAGCAAATGATAATAAATATAAAAACAGCAATCAATATATTTGAAAACAAGCAAACATTAAAAAAATTTACAAAGCCAAAAGCTAGTTGTTGCAAAAGATGTACCAAATTGATAGGTCCTTAGGTAAGATGACTAAGAAAAAAAAAATAAGAGAGAAAGCATATTACTAATTCCAAGAATGAAATAGAGTTTATCACTGCAGATGTTACAGGCATTAAAATGATAAGAAAATATTGTGGGGGGGCGGAGCAAGATGGCGGACGAGAAACACCGCCAGTTAGAGCGTC
>VBSM01000656.1:1664646-1683622 GCA_008086735.1 Cheirogaleus medius | reverse complement strand
AGTACCCATAAGGGCAAGATGTTTATCAAGTGGCCTCCAGAACCCCAGGGCTGTAGGACTGGGAAATATTTGCTTACGTGCAGAAACTCAAACTCTTTGTTATGCCTTCAAGCAGCAACCCTGTTTGTTAGGTGAACCTAAGCCGGAACGTATGACTCTCACGCTGATCTGGGCTGGGCACGTACTCCTTCTCCTAAGATTAATTCTTAAGCTGCACAATTATATGGCAAGCCCTCAACATCAATAGAAAAGTATTTGACAAAATTCAACATTTATTGGTGATAAAAAACAGTCAATAAATTAGGTATATAAGGAGTGTATGTCAATATAATAAAAGACATATGTGATAAGCCCATAGTTAAAACAATACTCAACAGTGAAAAATTTAAGGCTTTTCCTCTAAGTTCAGAAATATGACAAAGATGCCAACTCTTGCCATTGTTATTCAACATAGTCCTTTCCACATAAATTAGGCAAATAATAATGAAATAAATATAAATGGGATAGGAAGAAGGAAAATTATGACTCTTAGCGAAGCACATGATCCTATATGTAGAAAACTCTAAAGATCCCACAGAGTAAAAAAAAATTACTCAAAATAATAAATGAATTCAGTAAAGTTGCAGGATACAAAATCAACATGTGAAAATCAGTAGCTTTTTAATAAACAGTCATGCGCCACATAATATTTTGGTCCAAGATCAATTGCATATATGACAGCTGTCCCATAAGATTATAATACCACATTTTTATCATACCTTTTCTATATTAGATATGTTTAGATACACAAATACTTATCATTTGTTACAATTGCCTACAGTATTCGCTACAGTAACATGTTGTGAATTTCTGTAGCTTAGGAGAAATGGGGTATACCATACAGCTTAGGTGTGTAGCAGGCTATACCATCTAGGTTTGTATAAATACCCTCTATGACGTTTGCACAATGATGAAATTGCTTAACCACGCATTTCTCAGAATATATCCCATTGTTAAGCAATGCATGGCTGTACTGACAATAAACCAACCAAAAAGGAAATTAGGAAACACTCACATTTATAATCACATAAGAAATAAATTATTTAGTAATAAATTGAAGCAAGAAGGTGAAAGACTTCTTGTACACTGGAAACTTATCAAGACATTGAGGAAAGAAATGTAAAAAGTCACAAATAAATGGAAAGACATTTTTGTTTATGTGTTGGAAAATTAATATTTTTTAAATGTCTATACTATGCAATGTGATCTATGATTCATTGTCATCCCCACCAAATTTGAAATGGTATTTTTTACAGAAATGTAAAATCAATCCTAAAATTCATATAGAACAATAGATGACCGAGAATAGACAAAGCGCTCTGGAACAAGAAGAACAAAGCTGGAAATATCACACTATCTGATTTCGAAATATATTACAAAGTTACAGTAATTAAAACAGTATGGTATTGGAATAAAGACACTCATATAGATCAGTGGAACAAAATAGAAAGCCCAGAAATCTATGCATATACGGTCAACTGATCATTGACAAGGTTACCAAGAATATGCAATGAGGAAAGGATAGTCTCTTCAACAAATAGTGCTGGGAAAACTGGATATCCAAATGTAAAATTTGAAATTGGATCCTTACACCATACACGAAAATCAACTCAAATGGTGCAGCAGCTTTGGAAAATACTATAGACATTCCTTAAAAAGTAAAAGATAGAATTACAACCTGCTATGGTTTCAATGTTTGTCCATTTTCAAATTCCTGTTGAAATGTAATTGCCATTGTCACTATAGTAAGATGTGGGACCTTTAAGAGGTGATTAGGCCTCCATTGTGAAAGGGTGAGTTTGGCTCTTTTTTGCCTCTTTGCCCTTATGTCTTCCACCATGTGAAGACTAAACTTTCCTCTCTTCCAGAGAATACAGCATTCAAGGAACCATCTTTGAATCAGAATTGCCAAATGTGCCAGAACCTTAATATTAGACTTCCTGGCATCCAGAACTGTGAGAAAAAAGTATCTGTTCACTATAAATTACCCAGTCTGTGATATTCTGTTATAGCATTGCAAAATGGCCTAGGATACCATATGCTTCAAAAATCAGACATCTGAGTATATATCCATAAATATTGAAACCAGGATCTCAAAGAGATATTTGAGCCCCCATTTTCATTACAGCTTTAATCACAATACCCAAGACTTGTAAGCAACTCATGTATCCATCAAGATTAATGGATAATGAGAATGTTAAGTATACATAAAATAAAATATTATTCAGCCTTAAAAAGGAAAAAAAAATTCTGCCATTTTTGACAACATGGATGAACCTGGGCATTATGCTAAGTAAAATGACCCAGGCACAGAATAACAAATACTGTATGATTCCGATTACATGAGGTACCTCCAATAGTCAAACTCATAGAAACAAAGAATACAGTAATTGTTGCCAGGGGGTAGGGAGTGGGGAAATGGGAAGTTGCTGTTTAATGTGTATAAAGTCTTTTTTGAAATAGTGAATAAATTCTAGAGATCTAGAATTTACTGCATAGCATTTATAGTTTTCGATACTGTATAGTGCACCTGAAAATTTGTTAAATGGGTACATTGCGTGTTAATTTTTGTTGCAATAAAAACAAAATCAAAAGGAAAGGAGGAACCTTTGGGACATGTAGTATATGTCTGTTACCTTGATTGTGGTTACGGTATGCAAAGTGCTTGCATATGTCAAAACTCATCACACTGTATATATTAAATACGTGTAGTTCCTTATATAACAATTATATATCAAAGCTATTAAAAAAACATTTCTAGGATTTGTGCTGATATGATATTTCAAGAGAAGAAGTAAGTGACATAAATGTAATTAAAGAATAGATTAGCTATCATTATCTGTAATTTTGTAGATGCATTCTTGGACCAGCCATGTATTTTGGACTGAATTGTGTCCCCTCAGAATTCATACGTTGGATCTCTAAACTCCAATGAATTTGAGATAGGGTCTTTAAAGAGCTAATTAAGGTTAAATTAGACCATAACTGTGGCGCCCTAATCCAATATGACAAGTGTGCTTATATGAAGAAGAAGAGACATCAGAGATAAGTGCTCACAGAAAAAAGGCCACGTGAGGACACAGCAAAATGGTGACTGCCTGTAAGTCAAGAAGAGAGGCCTCAGGAGAAACCCAAACCTGCTGACATCTTAATCTTGGACTTCCAGCCTCCAGAACTATGAGAAAATAAGTTTCCACTGCTTAAGCCACTCACCATGTTTTATCCTGTTATGGTAGCCCTAGAAGACTAATACACTAAGAGACCAAATATCAAAACAACAAAGATTAAAAGGAAGTTTACTAAGCTGACTGATCCTAAAATTAATATTCTAAACTCTGTAGCTTTTCTATGAATAAACACCCATTTTGCATATATTACAGAAGAAAACACTAGTTCTGCAATACCAGCACAAAATAGAATGGATAAATAACTTTAACTATTTTGTAAACTTCCTTAAAAAGTGCTTTCCAACTAAGTAATTTTTGGGAGAAAAACCTACATACTTTCTTACAGTACATTTATCTTTTCAATTTAGCACTTAAATCTTAATTCTGTTTGAAATTTTTGATTTTATGAATAGCAAGACAAGGTTGCAGTGTAATTTTTTAAATCAATGAGTAGCCATTTGTTAAAATACCATTTATTGACTAAGCCATTTCTTCATTGATTTGAAATGTATCTAATATCACATATTGGATTCCGATATGTATTCAAGTCTATTTCTTAGGTCTTCACTCTCTCCCATTGATTTATTTATTTATGCCCCAGTAAAAAAATTTAATTATTGTTGCCTTAAAATAGATTTTTTTTTGAGACAGAGTCTCACTCTGTTGCCCAGGTTAGAGTGCCGTGGCATCAGCCTAGCTCACAGCAACCTCAAACTCCTGGGCTCAAGCAATCCTCCTGCCTCAGCCTCCCGGGTAGCAGGGACTACAGGCATGCGCCACCGTGCCCGGCTAATTTTTTCTATTTTTAAGTAGAGACAGGGTCTCGTTCTTGCTCAGGCTGGCCTTGAACTCTTGAGCTCAAACAATCCGCCCACCTCGGCCTCCAAGAGAGCTAGGATTATAGGCATGAGCCACTGTACCCAGCCTAAAATAGATTTCTAATTTTCAAATATCTCACAATTATAATTCTTCTTTATTATCACTATTCATAATTTTCTGGCAATACACATTCACACATTCTTTTTATTCAGGTTAAACTATTTTTAAATTTTATCTAGTTTTTAAAAACCTGTGTTTTCATTATGATAAATATAAATTTGTAAATTAATTTGAAAACAAATTGACAATTTTTCCATATCAAATATTACTTACCATTAATTAATTATTCAATAATTCTTTGTTTCCTAAAATAGAGTCTCAGCATTTTAATTACACATGTCTTAGTTCTTTTTCTGCTGTTATAGCAGAATACTACAAACTGGGTAATTTATTTAAAAAGAAGTTTATTTAGCTCATGATTCTGGAGGCTAGGAAGTCCAAGAACATGATGCTGGCATCCAGTGAGGGTCATCCCATAGCAGAAAGGCAGAGGGGTAAGCAAGCATATGAGACAGAGAAAATCAGTGAAATTCATTCTTTTATCAGAATCTCCCCCCTGCAATAACTAACCTATTCCTACAATATCAGCATTCATCCTTTCATGAAGGCAGAACCTCATGGCCTCATCTCTTAAAGGCCCTACTTCTTAATACTGTAACAATGGCAACTAAATTTCACCATGAGTATTGGAAGGGGCTGGTAAAAACCAAAATCATTAATATGGCTTTCTTTTTCTATAATTCACTACTATCATATGTATCTTCTCCAAAGATGGAAGATTTAAAAAATTAGTTTACAGCATTGTGATTTACAAAGATTGAACAAAACTGGCCAATGAACTCCTTTCCCCTCAAAATGGATATATATAATTTTAAAATTTTTACTGAGTGAAACATAGTAAGTGTGAAAAATTGAACAAAAGTGAGAGTAAGTGGCAGGAGATTAAAGTGATGAAGGTAAAGTCAATTTCACACTGAGAAAAATAAATACTTTGGGATATGCCGCTTTAGATATAGCAGAAGTAAATCTCCTCTTCTGAATAAGAAAGTACAGCTATCCTGATAGACAGCAGTTTATTTGGGGACCGTCTCTTCACAGATACTTGACTGAAGCTTTCCTGCCTAGTATCAAGGAAATGGGGAAGAAATGGACCTAGTGAAAGACAGAGACCTAGTTGAATCTTACTGGTGAAAGTGGTCACTCTGATTTTGTTCCTAATCTAATGGGGGAAAGCTTTCAGTCTCTTATCATTATGTGTAATAGCTGTGGGTTTTCTATAAATGTCCTTTATCAGTTTGAGGAATTTCCCTTCTATTCCTATTTGATGAGCGTTTTTAACCATGAAATGGCAGAGGACTTCATCAAAGGCTTTTTCTACATCAATTGAGATAATTATGTGTTTTTACCTTCTTTCATTCCTTTAATGTGGTGTATTATATTTTTAAAAATTTTCATATGTTGAACCATCCTTGCATCCTAGCAATAAATCCCACTGGATCATGGTATATCATCCTTTGAATGTGCTGTTAAATTCAGTTTTCTAGTATTTTATTGAAGAATTTTGCATCTATAGACATCAGGGATATTGGTTTGTAATTTGCTTTTGGTTTCTGTGTCTGGCTTTCGTATTAGGGTAATGCTGACCTTACACATTGAAATAATCTTCTACTTTTTGGAAGAGTATGAGAAGTATTTGTGTTAATTCTTCTTTATTTGTTTTTATTCTTTAGTTTTTTAAATTTTTATTTCAGGATATTATGAGGGTAAAAACACTTTGGTTACATTTTATGACTTTGCCTCACCCAAGCGAGGATTAGAGGCATGTCCTTCCCCTCTACAATGCTCACCGCATCCATTAGTTGTGAGTTTACCCTCCCAACCCCCTAATCCCTGGAGAATATTACTACCATATGAGCACTATAGTGTTGATCAGTCAGTGCCAATTTGATGACGAGTACAAGTGGAGCCTATTCTTCCGATCTTGTGATACCTCACTTCGGAAAATGGGCTTAAGGTCTATCTAGGAAAATATAAGAGGTGCTAGATCACTGTCGTTTCTTATAATTTAGTAATATTCCATTGTATACATATTCCACCATGCAAATTAATTCTTCTTTAAATGCTTGGTAGAATTCACCAGTATAGTCTTCCAGTTCTGAACTTTTCTTTGTTGGGAGATTTTCCATTACTGATTCAATCTCTTTACTAGCTATAAGTGTATTAAGATTTTCCATTTATTTTGAGTCAGTTTAGGTAGTTTGTGTATTTCTAGAAATTTTTCTATTTTGTCAAGGTTATCTAATTTGAGTATAGTTGTTCACAATACTCCCTTATAATACTCCTTATTTTCTGTAAGGTCAATAGTAATATCCTCTCTTTCATTTCTGATTTTAGCAATTTGATTCTTCTCTCTTTTTGTTCTTAATCAGTCTAGTTAAGAATGACAATTTTGAGATGCATAACAGAAACCTGATGGAGCACAGAAACTCAGAATGGTCACATAGAAAACAAAAGAAAACTCTGGGCTTCCACCAACTCTTCCCCCAACCAGGATCAGCTGGTAACCAGGAGAAACTTCTCCCTTTGGTGAGGAAGTAAGCAAAAGGAACCCAGCAAATCCCATCAACACTTTCGACTTCTACAGATCTCACCAGTGGGGTCCTGTGCAGTCCGTACAGCCACTAAGCCCAGCTGAGGGAGCTACCTGGAATCCACATAGCTGTGCTCCCCCCAGAGAAGGAGCCAACATTGTTCCCATTCCCATGGCACACATGGCTACTATGCTATGCCATTTTGGAACTGGAACTATGGCTGGAGTGTGTTTTGCTCTGGGGACAAGTAGCCTTGGCTCTCCTTCATCTCTGAGGCTAAGTCACCTCAGAACCACCCCAGCTCCCAAGCCAAGTTGAGAGCAATCATTTTACCCATCTTTGTGGGGGAAATGGAGGTAGAACTGCTACACATACCCCTCCCTCAGCCACCATGGGCAGGAGCTGAAGTGGTAATTTTGTCTCCTGGGAACACAGGTCCTTGACCACCCAGAGTGGTCACATATATCCAGTGTATAAGCTGAAGCAGCACCCTGAATCCCAGGAAAATAGTGCCTGGGCCACCCACCCAAGGCCTGAGATGAAGCAGCATATTGTCTCCTGGAGAATCAGTGCCCTGACCAATGTGTCATACTACTTTGTGTCCCGGGGAAACAGATCAATAGATGAGCTAAAACACCCCACCCTATAAGCCAAACAACTGTAGAATCCTACTTCTTTGGTGTTGGACTAATCCCTAGAGTCTGAGCTATTGAGACACACTTTTACAAAGAGAGTGCTGTTCCCTGTGGCCCCCATCCCAGGGCCCACATGCCAGTTGTGATCCACCATTTTGCCACTGCACCTGGCTTCAGAGAGAGTGGGATAATACTGAACCCCACCATCACAAAGTGTAGAGTCACTAGTACATGGTGTCTCATGCCCTGAGACACAGTTGCTACTAATCCCTATTGATTCAGGTGCCTGAATTACAGCAGTACCCTGCTCCCTGGACCCAAACATTCACAGCACCCTTTCTTCCCCAGAGTTGGGCCAGTGCTGTGCCCTGCCCCCCAGGAATATAATTGTAGCCATATCCTGGTCCCCTGTGCCCAAGTGACAAATGACCTGTCCTCAAGTTAGCTCAATCTTTATTTTGCCTGTTCAAATCTAATGTTGCACCCTCTAGCAAAATTTTCATTTCAGTCATTATACTTTTAAGCACCAGAATTTCTATTTGGTTGTTTTTTATAATTTCCATTTGTGTTGATATTATGTAATTGGCAAGACACTATTCTCCTGGTTTTCTTTTGCTCTTTGAGAATATAAAGACAGGTAATTTAAAGTTTTTGTCTGGTAAATCCAATGTATGTGCTTCATCTGGGATAATTTCTCCTAATTTTTTTCTATGAATGGTCCATATGTACTTGGTTTTGTGCATGTTTGGTGATTTTTACTGAAACCTGGACATTTTGAATATTATATTATGGTAACCGTGGAAATCAAAATTTATCCCTCGCAGAATTTGCTATTGATGCTTGTTATTGGTTGTAGTTGCTTGGTTTTGTGTATATTATTCCTCTAAATTATTTTTAAAGACTACTATTTGTTGAGTATAGTCATCAATATCTCTGCTCATTTAGCTTATTGTTTCATTTAGTTATTTGATGGAAATTTATTAAACATCTGAAGCCAACAACAACAAAAAATCTCCCAGTCTTTGTAGTTGGGCTCTGTGTGTAAATTGTGACATGTTTCAAAACAGTGAGGCAGTTTACAATTCTGCTTTAGCCTTCCCTTTCTGCTTTCACAAAGCTTGAAAGCTGGCCAGAAGTGAGAGCTCTAGACCTTCTCAGGTCTTTTATGATCATACACCCTGTCCTGGACATGCATGTAGCCTTCTAGACTCCCTTGAATATCAAAGTCTGTATTGCTCAAAGTTTCTCCCTACCCAGCTTTTCCTCCCTGGCTCTTTGGCATGTTCTATTGTTTGCAATATTCTTTGCCCCTGGAGGCAGTGGCTAGTTGGTCTTTCAATGTTTTTTAAAAATGCCCTTTGTGTAGCCATTTCTGTGCCATAAGAAGGATCCAAGTTAGGCAAAATAAAGATAAGCCTTCTGTGATAGTTCTTCAGGGAGCCCCCAGATAGATCAAAATAGACAAACATGATTATTTGAGAGTAAAGTTTATTCTGCATCCTCCAAAATCAGGAACCCACATTACCACATTAGGAATACAGGTTTCCTTCTTCAAGATTCCCTTCACACTAGGGAAGGGGTAATAGGTAAGAATAAGATAAAATGCCACAAAACTCTTACTGTATTTCATGTGCCTTTTTAAAAATTATGTATTTGCTTAGTTGTGGTAAATCTTTTACTATTTTCAAGAATTCTAAGAGAGTTGATTCTGTAACTTTTGAGTCAGTTTTTCAAGTGCTTTTCTGGAGTTCCCTACTCTGCTTGTTTTGCTAATGTTATTCACTCCCCTTCTGTCATTTTTATCCACCTCATTGAGATGTAATTCGCATATCATCAAATTCAGCCACTTAAAGTGCCCATTTCAATAGCTTTTGGTATTTTCAGAATTGTGTAATCAACACCACTGTTTAATTTCAGCACATTCTCATCACCACAAAAGGAAACCCCTTGGCTATTAGCAGTAACTCTCCATTCTCCTCATCCTGCATCTCCTGGCAACCATTAATCTACTTTGTCCCTTTGGATTTGCCTATTCTGAACGTTTCATATAAATGAAATCATATAATATGTGACTTTTTTTGTCTTGCTTTTTTCACTTAGCTAATGACTTTCAAGGTTATCTTCTCTTTCATATTTTCATCTTTTTCTCTGCCATGTGTTCTGATTAATTCTCCAGTACTGTCTTTAAATTCATTACATTTTTTCCTGAGTCAAATATAGAGTTGATCCCATTTGTTGAATTTTTTTTATAATTTAAATGATTAGATGCTTCAAGCAAGATGGCAGACTAGAAGCAGCCTGCATATAACACTGCTCTTGTGAAGAGGATCAAAAGCAGCAAATAGATATCTGATTTTGGATAGATCATCCGAGTGAGAGCACTGGGAATCCACATAGAGGAGGTCAGATTGAAGAGAAGAAGATAGATGTGGGATGAGCTGCTCAGAAGGAAAGGGACAGAGGAGACAATCCCAGGCTCCATGCTACCCCTGAGGATATGGTAACTGGACTGTTGGAAGAGCCACTCCACTGCAGCAGGCCTCCAGACTGATACAGAGACTTGTCTGGAGGTTATGTAGTTGTGTTGCTCTGGAGAGAAGGGAGGCCTGGCTTGTGAGCCTTGGACACTGCAGCTGGCACCATTGTAACATCCTAACCCTGGAATGCTCCTTTTGCCCAAGAGTCGGATCTGTGACTGCTGCCTCACCCTCACCCTGTCAGGTGGCGAGAGAGCGCGGAATACTGGTGCTCATGTGTTCCCTGTGGGTAGGTGACATGGACCTCCACTGCCATGGCTGCCATGTGCCCTGGGCAGAGCAGGAGATCAGAGACCCAGTGCCCACTGTTGTGACTTGGGTGATCCCACTCAACTGCACTTTCTATGGAACCTGGACAGATTATGCACCTATAACACTGGACACTTCTGCCCACTGCTGGAGCAGCTGAACCACTGCCACTGCTTCCTGAAAGGCCCCGAGTGGGATGAAAGCCAGCATAGCCACCACCTTTGGATCTGGGCAGACTGTATGTCATGGCCCCACACTGCCCTCCACAGGCTCCCTGAGCCACACACATGCCCAGCCCTGGGGCTACCGCAGGCAGTGTGCATGAGTGCCACATACCATAGACCTGTTCTATCCTGCACAGGCAACCTGCCCTGAGGGTGCACTCTGCCCCAGGGGCCCACTCCACACCAGACCCCATTCCATCCTATGCTCCATGGGCCTGCAGGGCCAGTATGCCCTTGCACCAGCTACACCCTGAACTGAACTCTGCCCCCCCCATGTCTGGAACCTCACCTGCCCAGGCCTGCATGCACAGGTTGTGCCCAAGAGACCTCCTCAATTCCACACGCATACCCCATCCTGCCAACCAGCACCGCCTTGCATGAGTACCTGGCAACTGGGGCCACACCAGCCACAGTGGCCTGGTGACAACTACATAGGAACAGGGGAGATGTAGCAGAGCAGCAGTGTTAAAATATCACAGTATATCCACCCCTCCCCTGTCTGATCAAGTTTTCAGAGTAAGACCCAAGCATGCCATCCAGGGACCTATCCCTATCTTGACCAAGCAACAGAGGTCCCAACAAAGGAGAACTTGTGTATTGTATCTGCTAGCCATTTTGAGCTGAGAGAAGAGGTCCCATGTGAAAAAGAACCAGCATAAAAACTCTGGCAACATGGAAAAACAGGCTGTCTTAGCACCTGCAAAGAATCACAATAGCTTTCCAGCAATGAACTCCAACCAAAAGGAAACTGTTGAAATAAAAGATATGGAAACAGATTATGGATGACAACTAAGATGAATGGAATTGAGGAGATGGTAGAAAACCATCTCAAAGCACCAAAAACTTCAAGACATGAGCAAAAATTTTACTAAAGAGATAAACAACATTATAAAAGAGATAACAAAAATTCAAGAAATGAAAGAGTCATTTAGGGAATTTCAAAATATAGCAGAAAGCTTTACCAATAAGCTAGACAAAGCAGAAGAAAGAATTTCAAAGCTTGAAGACAAGGATTTTGAAGTTACTGAATCACCAAAAAAAAGTGCAGAGAAAAGAATAAAGAAGAAAAAACAATCACTGAGAGAAATATGGAAGTATACAAAATGAACAAATACAAGGATTATAGGTAGCCTTGAAATAAACGGCAAGCATGGAAAACCTATTTAAGAGAACAATAGAGTAAAATATCCAGGGTATTGAAAGAGGTTTAGATATAGAGACACAAGATGGTCATCTGGAAGATTCATAGCAAACAGGACATCACCAAGACATATAGTCATCAGCCTGACCAAAGTTAAATTGAAGGAGAAAATCTTACAAGCTGTGAGATGAAAGCATCAGGTTACTTATGAAAGAAAGCCCATCACACTCACAGCAGACCTCTCAGCAGAAACCTTAAAAGCCAGAAGGGATTGGGGTCCCATTTTTGGTCTTCCCAAACAGAATAACTGCCAACCAAGAATTTTTTATCCTGCAAAACTAAGTTTCAGAAATAAAGTCTTTCCCAGACAAGCAAACACTAAAGGAAATTGTCACCAGTAGACCTGTCCTACAGGAAATGTTGAAAAGTACTCTATACATGGAAAAGAACAATCGATACCCACCAATGTAAAAGCAAACAATAGTTAAAGTTCACAACTCTTATAAAACAGTACACAAGGGGAAAACAAAGCAGCTAGGTATTACTCAACATGATAAATACAAGAGTATCTCATATTAATACAAACATTGAACACAAATGAACTTAATGCTCCATTTAAAAGATATTTCCATCCCTCATGGCTGAATGGATGAAAAAAAATATGTAAAGTATCTACCATCTCCAAGAAACCCATCTAACTTGCAAGGATATTCATAGACTCAAGTAAAAGGGATGGAAAAATATTCTATGTGAAAGAAACTCAAAAGTGAGCAGGAACAACTATTCTCACATCAGATTAAAATCAACATTAAATCAACAATGGTAAAAAAAGAGAAAGATGGTCACTACATAATGATAAAGGGAACAATTTGTAAGAATATATAACAATTCTAAATATATGCACCTAATACAGGAGCTCCCTGATCCATAAATAAAATACTACTAGATCTAAGCAAAGAGACAACAACATCATAATTGTTGGGGACTTCAATGCTCCACTGACAAAACTGGACAGATCATCAAGGCAGAAGATCAACAAAGAAACACTGGACTTAAACAGGAATCTAGAACAAATGGATGTAAAAGGCATCTACAGAATATTCTACCCCAAAACTGCAGAATATACATTCTTCGCATCAGGATATAGTACAAGGTAAACATATATTACATCATATGTTATCCCACAAAACAAGTTGCAGCAAACTCAGAAAAATAATCATTAAATCTATCTTCTCAGTTCACATGGAATAAAACTAGAAATCAACTCCAAGAGGAACTCTCAAATCTAAAAAAAAAAGTCATGGAATTTAAAAAACTTGCTTCCCAACGATCCATGGGTCAATTACAAAATTAAGATGGAAATTAAAATATTTTTCAAACTGAGACAATCATGACTCAAGCATCCAAAATCTATGGGATATATCAAAAGCAGTTTTAAGAGGAAAGTTCATAGCTTTAAATGTTTACATCAAAAATACAGAAAGATCATAAATTAACAACTTCATGTGATACATCAAAGAACTAGATAAAGAAGAATAAACCAAACCCAAAATTAGCAGAAGAAAAGAACTAACATAGCTCAAAGCAGAACTAAATGAAATGGAAACCAAAAAAATAATATAAAGGATCAACAAAACAAAAAGTTGGTTCTCTGAAAAGATAAAAAAAAAAGTCAATAGACCTCTAGGTAGATGAACCAGAAATACAAGAGAAAGGACCCAAATAATCTCAGAAATGAAAAATGAGACATTACAACTCCTAAGACAGAAAAACAAAATACCATTTGTGACTACTATGAAAACCTCTACACACAAACAAGAAAATCCAGAGAAAATTGATAAATTTTTGGAAAGATATGCTCTTCCAAGCTTGAATCAGAAAGAAAGTAGTAGAAATCCTGAATAGACTAACAATGAGTAACAAGATTGAAACAGTAATAAAAACTCTCTGAACAATAACAAAAAGAAGCCCATGACCAGAAAGATTCACAGCCAAATTTTACCAGACCTACAAAGAAGAATTGACATCCATTCTACTGAAACTGTTGTGTAATATTGAGAAGGAGGGAATCCTTCCTAATCCATTCTATGAAGCCAGTATGATTCTGATACCAAAGCCAGGAAAAGACACAACAAAGAAAGAAAATCACAGGTCAATATCCCTTATGAACATAGATGTGAAAATTCTCAACAAAACACTAGCAACCCAAATTCACAGTACATAAAAAATAATAATCTATCATGAGCAAGATGGTCTCTTCCAAGGGATGCAAGGAGGGTTCCATATATTCAAATCAATAAAAGTGATTAACCACATAAACAGAATTAAAAACAAAGACCATATGATCATATCGATCAATGCAGAAAAAAGCATTTAATAAAATCTAGCACCCCTTCATGATAAAATCTTTCAACAAGTTATGCATACAAAGAACATGCCTCAAAATAAGTAAAGCCATATATGACAAACCCAGGGCCAACCTTATACTGAATGGGGAAAAGCTGAAAACATTCCTCCTGAAAACTGCAATAAAGCAAGAATGCCCACTGCTGCCACTTTTTTTTTTCTTTTTACCATTTTATAAATCTACTTTTAGAAAGCAACTATTTGAATTGCTAATAATCACATTGTGGTTTACAAACAGTTCTGTACAAAAATTTAAATAGTA
Source organism: Cheirogaleus medius (assembly GCA_008086735.1). Classification (NCBI taxonomy): domain Eukaryota; kingdom Metazoa; phylum Chordata; class Mammalia; order Primates; family Cheirogaleidae; genus Cheirogaleus; species Cheirogaleus medius. The sequence continues at coordinate 1,669,492 of VBSM01000656.1, read as the reverse complement.
GAAGCATAATAGAATAATATTCTATTGCTTATAGCATCACATTACAGAATTAGAAATACAATTTATTAAAAAATAATCTACTTGAAATTTTTATTTTGATATAAGAAAATGTAAAAGTAATGGTAATTACTTCAAATGAAGGCACTGAAACGAGATCAGTGCACATACAAAGAAATTACCTACATCTATTTAAATTTCCTAAAGAAAGTAATCTTAATATATAACAATGTATTTTAAAATCAATAACATTGAAAATGTTGCTTTCTTCCTATTCTATAAGAATGATAATTCCCTAATACCATATTCAACATTGTATTGGAAGTCCTAGTCAGAGAAATCAGGCAAAAGAAAGAAATAAAGGGCATCCAAATGGGGGCAGTAGAGATCAAAGTATCACTCTTTGCTGATGATATGATCTTATATCTAGAAAGCCCCAAAGATTCTGCCAAGAGACTACTGGAATTTATCAACAAATTCAGCAAGGTCTCAGGTTACAAAATTAACGTACACAAATTAGTAGCATTCTTACACTCCAATCTAGGAAGGAAGAGGCTGCTAGGTGGTTCTTGGGCCCTGAAAGGGCACATGTTTTTCTGGTCAGGGCAACAGGATCACCAATGGCAACAGGCCCTGGGAATGCCAGTCTTCATGCTATGGTAGGGGAAGGCAGGAAATTGACAGCTCTACTGCTATAGTAGGCCTGAGCAAATTAGTTCTCAGGCTGCTGTGGGGATGCATGGTGTCTATACTGTTGGAATGGATGGTTTTTCTGGTGCTGGTAGGCCCTGGGTGAGTTGGCCTTTGGCCCCGGAAGAGTACATGCATGCACATGCAATGGCTCTGCCACTGAAGAAGGCAGGGTCATTGGCATCCACAGGCCCTACATGGACTTGTCATTGGATCTGGATGAGGCACAAAGTGGCCCTCCCACTGCTGTGAGTGCAGTCACTGGTGGTGGTGGGCCTTGGGTGAGCCAGACCTTGGACCCCTGAGGGGCCATACAGATGTGTGGTGGCACCTCTGCTGGAGTGGATGGGGTTGCCAAAGGTGACATGCCCCTGGCAGGCTGGTCCTCAGGTCTGGGAAGGTCACATGGAAGCTTTGCCACTGTAGTTGGTAGAGTGGCCAGTGTAGGCAGGCCCCAGGCTGTCAGCTCTCAGCCTCTGGGGAGCACATGTTCTCTTTGTCTTGAGGATGGTCTTCCCACTATGCTGGACTTCCTTTTTCCCAGGATACTAGATTCTGTGTGGGCTCAGGTGCTGGATTTGTGGTTGCATCTCTAGGTTTAGTTGGGGTTGTGACTCCACAGCCTTTGGTATGGATGTGATGATATGACATTAAGGTTCCAGGAATTCTGAGACTCAGGGGTTATTAGGCTCATGGGTAGGATGTACTCTGGCTGTGGATCCTTCCTATTAATGATGCTATGTTACAGCTGCTTGGGTCTCAAGGACAGGGGAAAGAAGGCTCAGTCTGGGTTTCTTCCCCAAAGTAATATGGTCACATAGACTTTACACAACTTTCTACACTGCGATCAGGGCTTGTGAGGAGTCTGGGACTCTCATGAAACTCATATTGCAGGCATCCATACCTGCAATGTGGAATGCTGGAAATCTCTCATTTACCTTTCTTCGTAATGGGGAGTACTTCCTGACTCAAACAATCCTGTTTGGGTGCTTCATTTTCCTCTCAATGCTGCCATATCAAGTTTCCATGCCTCATAAGGTCTTTGTGGCTTCCTTGCTGATTTCCAGTGTTCTCCTATAGACACTCTATTTGATATGCACTTATCTACTTGTTATTTTGTTTCTTCTTTGTGGAAGAGGTGAATGCTGGGCACTTCTAGTCAGGTATCTTGTTGACATTTCCTTGGATTTCTTCCTTAGTGTTTTCTATTCTTCTATACTTTAAAATTTTGTTTAAAAGGCTCATATTAAATTGAATTATTTTTTCTTTCTCCCTCAGAATGACATATTAGTGAGTTGGATCTCATGAATGCATGGTAATATACAAGATATAACAATTCCAATCTGTGTCAAAGAGCTTTTATGTGCCTTTTCAGATTCTCTCAGCCTCATTTGTCTTCAGGGTCTTTGCCCCATCTTTGTAGCCTCAGATGCCATTAGTAACCAAATTCAAATGTAAAATATGTGAATGTAGCTCACCTCAGTCAGGAACTTCATCCTTCATTTCCTTGGCTAAGCCTTCTTGACACTGACGTTTGGACAAGAACTTGTACTACAGAATTGTTAGAATTAAAATCTCTGGGGTAAAACTTTCACAAATAGGGCATAGAAGTTGGCATATAAATACTTCTCTTTCTCCCCAAGATGGACTTTTCAAAGAAACAAAAACTGGCTTACTCCAAGATGATTCTGTAGGAAACTAGTTGCATTTAGTACCAGGTGCTAGAAGAAAGTTTTGCATTTCACCCTGATACTGACTTTCCCTTTTTCTGTGCCTTGGTGTTTTTATCATTAGTCCTATCCCTAATATTGCACTCTCTAATAAAAAAAATACTTTGCCTCAGGTTCTATTTCCCGGGGGAATTCGGGCTAAGACACAGTCACTGAGCTTTCAGTTTAGCTACTCAAGGTCATTTTTTCTGCAACTTTCTCTGCTTCTACCCACCATGCCAGTTATTAAACTTTATAAATGCTATTGCCCAGGACAACAGTAACACAATTTTTTCACGTTCTTTTCATGGTAGCGAGAATACCACCTCAGGTCCCTGATTTCTCTCAGTGAGATTTTCTTTAGTCTTCCCATCAGTATTTTTGGCCTCTACAGTAATTGAACTCTGGGCCACTTCTATCAGCTTCCAGCCCTTAAGCTCAGTTGGGCATAATGTCAGCCCTAGCTTACAACTGTATGTTTGGTGGGTTTTTTTTTTTCTTTCAATTTCTGATACACAGTGATGGTTACCTTATTTTTAAGCATCATTTTTTTAAAATAAAATTATCTTTCATTACAGTTGAGAAAGGGTGTTGAAGAATAAATTGTCATATTGCCTGAAAGTTCCTAAACAGAAACATTTCATTTGACCAAAATATTGACAAAAGTTATAATTAGCTCATGATGTATAAGGTAAAGAACTTAATAAATGTATTATTTTGAATAATTTTCAAGTTATAAATTCTATTAATATAATTAATAATACTTTTAGGTTGGATGTCTAAAGATAGTTGCCTGTCTCTAACTCTGTGCTATTCCATCATGAGGGACTTATTTATAAACTAAAAAGGCTTTAGTGAAGCAAACACTCCTCACCAATAAATTTATTTCCATGAATTATTGGTCTGAGTAAATCATATGGTCTAGAGGATGAATAATGGCTCTCCAAAGGTGTCCACATCCTAATCCCCAGAACTTGTGAATAAGTTACCCCATGTGGCAAAAGGAACTTTATACATATGATTAAGTTGAAGATCTTGAGATGGGTTGATTATCCTGGATTATCCTGATGGGCTGAATGTGATTACAATGATCATTATAAAAGGGAGGCAGGAGGATCAAAGTTAGTGTATGAGATGTGATCACAGAGGCCAGAAGTTGAAGTGAGGAAAGGTATGTACCATAGTCAAGGACCACTCTCTAGAAGATGCAAAAGGCAAAGAGATGGATTCTCCCTTCAGAGACACGAGAAGGAACCAGGTCTGTCCACGCTGTGGCTTTAGTCTGTAAGACTTATTTCAGATATCACACCTTCAGAGCCATAAAAGAATAGATGTATTGTTTTAAATACATTTTAAATAATTACATTTGTACAAATTTGTTACAGCAGCTATAAGGAATCATTTTCTCCATCCAAAGATCCATAAATATTCACATGGTAAGCATCCAATAAAGGGCTGATAAGTAGAATCTATATAGAACTCAGGAAAATCAGCAAGGAAAAAAATAAAACAACCCTATCAAAAAGTGGGCAAAGGACATGAACAGAAACTTTTCAAAAGAAGATAGACTAATGGCTAACAAACATGAAAAAATGCTCAACATCTCTAATCATTAGGGAAATGCAAATCAAAACTGCAGTGAGATATCACTTGTCCCAAGTGAGACTGGCCTTTATCAAAAAGTTCCCAAACAATAAATGTTGGTGTGGATGTGGAGAAATAGGAACACTCATACGCTGCTGGTGGGACTGCAAACTATTCCAACCTCTGTGGAAAGCAATATGGAGATACATCAAAGATATACAAGTAGAGCTACCATTTGATCCAGCAATCCCATTACTGGGCATCTACCCAAAAGAACAAAAGACATTCTATAAAAAAGACATCTGCACTAGAATGTTTATAGCAGCAAAATTCACAATTGCAAAGATGTGGAAACAACACAAGTGCCCACCAATACATGAGTGGATTAATAAAATGTGGTATATGCATACCATGGAGTACTGTTCAGCTATAAGAAACAGTGGTGAGCTAGCACCTCATGTATTTTCCTGGATAGAGCTGGAACCCATTCTACTAAGTAAAGTATTCCAAGAATGGAAAAACAAGGACCACATGTACTCACCATCAAATTGGTATTAACTGATTAACATTTAAGTGTATATATAGTAATAACATTCATCGGGTGTTGGGCAGATGGGAGGGGGGAGGAGGGGATGGGTATATACACACCTAATGGTGCAGTGTGTACCATCTAGGGGATGGACATGCTTGAAGCTCTGACTCGGGAGGGACAAAGGAAACATATGTAACCTGAACATTTTTAGCCATGTAATATGCTGAAATTAAAACAAGGTTAAAAAGGAAAAAAAAGTCCATAAATCTAGAAATTTATTATTTGCTTTTTTTGTTGCATCCTTTCCTGGCTTTGGTATCAAGGTGATATTGGC
>VBSM01000656.1:1631434-1664546 GCA_008086735.1 Cheirogaleus medius | reverse complement strand
AAAAAAAAAAAAAGAAATTTATTATTTGGAACTTAGATATAGGATACATCAAAGGCATCTCATAGATATTGTACCAAGGGTTTCACATTTCAAGGCTATATTGAATGCTATAAATGGCAATCAACACTAGGCATTAGAGTTGAAAAAAGAAAAGGAAATGGTGAAGACTGTGAAAGCATTCCCACTTAGAACTGGAACAAGGCAAGGGTGCTCACTATCTCCATTTCTATTCAACATAGTGCTGGAAGTCTTGGCTATAGCAATCAGACATGAGAGTGGAATGAAAGACGTCCAAATGGGAGGAGAAGAGATCAAATTATCACTCTTTGCTGATGATATGGTATTATATTTAGAAAACCCCAAAGATTCAACCAAAAGACTCCTTGAATTGATAAATGAATTCAGTAAAGTCTCAGGAAACAAAATCAATACACACAAATCACAGGCATTCATTACGCCAACAACAGTCAAAGTGACAACCAAATAAAAGACTCAATTCCCTTCAAAACATCAACAAAGAAAATAAAATACCTAGGAATGTATTTAACTAAGGAGGTAAAAGACCTCTACAAAGAGAACTATGAAACACTGAAGAAGGAAATAGCAGAGGATGTAAACAGGTGGAAGACCATACCATGCTTGTGGGTTGGCAGGATCAACATTGTTAAAATGTCTGTACTACCCAAAGTGATCTACAGAGTCAATGCAATCCCTATTAAAATACCATCATCATTTTCCACAGATATAGAAAAAATAATTTGACGCTTCGTATAGAACCAGAGAAGACCCCTTATAGCAAAAGCAATCCTAGGCAATAAAAACAAAATGGGAGGTATCCATTTACCAGACTTCAAACTATACTACAAGCCTATAGTAATTCAAACAGCTTGTTACTGGCACAAGAACAGGGACATTGACCAGTGGAACAGAACAGAGAAACCCAGATATAAAACCATCCTCATGTTGCCATCTAATCTTTGACAAAGCAGAAAAAAACATACACTGGGGAATGAATCTTTATTCAATAAATGGTGCTGGGAAAACTGGATAGCCACATGTAGAAGACTGAAACTGGATCCACACCTTTCACCTCAAACAAAAATCAACTCACGCTGGGTAAAAGACTTGAACCTTAGGTGTGAAACTATTAGAATTCTAGAGGAAAATGTTGGAAATACTCTTCTAGACATTGGCCTAGGCAAAGAATTTATGAAGAAGACCCCAAAGGAAATCACAGCAACAACAAAAATAAATAAATGGGACCTGATCAAATTAAAAGGCTTCTGCACAGCCAAAGAAACTGTCAAAAGACAGTTGCAAACAGACAACTCACAGAATGGGAGAAAATTTTTGCAAGCTACACATCCAATAAAGGGCTGATACCTAGAATCTATTTAGAACTCGAAAATCAGCAAGGGAAAAACAAACAACCCTCTCAAAAAGTGGGCAAAAGACATGAACAGAAACTTTCCAAAAGAAGACAGAATAATGGCCAACAAACTTATGAATAAATGCTCAACATCTCTAATCATCAGAGAAATGCAAATCAAAACCACAATGAGATATCATTTATCTCCAGTGAGAATGGCCCTTATTAACAAGTCCCAAAACAATAAATGTTGGCATGTATATGGAGAGATAGGAACACTCCTACATTGCTGGTGGGACTGCAAACTAGTTCAGCCTCTGTAGAAAGCAATATGGAGATACCTTAAAGCAATACAAGAGGACCTACCATTTGATCCAGCAATCCCATTACTGGGCATCTACCCAAAAGATCAAAATTCACTCTATGAAAAAGACACCTGCACTCGAATGTTTATAGCAGCACAGTTCACAATTGCAAAGTTGTGGAAACAACCTAGGTGCCCATCAGTACGTGAGTGGATTAATAAAATGTGGTATATGTATACCATGGAGTACTATTCAGCTTTAAGAAACAATGGTGATATAGCACCTCTTTTCCTGGCTAGATCTGGAAACCATTCTATTAAGTGAAGTATCCCAAGAATGGAAAAATAAGCATCTCATGTACTCACCAGCCAATTGGTATTAACGGATCAACACCTAAGTGGACATATAGGAATAACATTTATTGGGTGTCGGGCAGGTGGGCGGGGAGGGGATGGGTATATACATATATAATGAATGTGATGCGCCCCAACTAGGGGATGGACACTCTTGAAGTTCTGGCTCGAGGGGGGAGGGGGGCAAGGACAATATACGTAACCTTAACATTTGTACCCCCACAATATGCTGGAAAAAAATTAAATTAAATTTAAAAAATAACTGTGAAAGAGTAGAGAGTGTGCCTCTCTTAAAGGCTATTACTGAGTCCTAGCCAAATGTTGTCATACAGGAATATAGTCTCAATGATACCAAGTATTATACTTTTTTATTCAAAAGAAACCAATTATGTAAAATGTCCTGATTTTAATGTATGATTAAATAAAAATTAAAATATTGCGTAAGCCAACATGGTGTGGACTAAGCAAAACACATCCATATACAGCTGTTTTGTTTGCTTATGCTATGGCTAATCAGCAACTAAAAATATCAGGCCTTGGGAATTCTGTGTCAGGAAAATATCATGATGCTCAACAAGGTCTGCTTTGGGGATGTAAACCTACTCTTTATAATCACTTAGAAACCACTTTGAAATCAATTTCCTTTTCACTAGGTTAAGGATGGGGATGGTGAATTTCAATGTTTGATTATAAAAAGAATTCATTCTGTCACATAGTTTTACTATTTTAAAATGTGACTTGTAACATCCTCAATTAAACTTCTTTTAAAGCCACATATTTGATTTTCTTCTTTTATAAAGCTGAATAATATTCTATTGCATGCATCTGTGTGTATTTTACATTTTCTTTATTCCTCCCTTGACAGACATTTAGGTTGCTTATGTATCTTGACTGTTTTGAATGTAGATGAACCTGGAAGAAATTATGCCTAGAAAAATTAGCCAGACACAGATGAATACTACATGATCTCACTTACATGTGGAATTTAAGATACTCAGACTCATAGAAGCAGAGAATACAATGGTGGTAGCCGGTGGTAGGGCCAGGGAGGCATAAATGAAGAGATGTTGGTCAAAGGGACAAAGTTTCAGCTAAGCAAGGTAAACAAGTTCTAAAGATCTGATGTACAACATGGTGATTACAGTTAATTATACTCTATTGTATACTTGAAATTTGCTAAAAGGGTAGATGTTCAGTGTTCTCATCACACACAAAAAAGTAAGTTGTAACTATATGAGATGATAGATATGTTAACATGATGGTCATGATCATTTCACAATATATACATATATCAAAATGTCAAATTATACACCATAAATATGTACAATTCATATTTGTTATTATACCTCAATAAATCTGGGGGAAAAATCACATGCTTTTGGTTACACAGAGTGTGCCATAGAGGACCATAAGAAGCATATTCTCTGTAACTAAGGAGCCACAGATATTTTAGAAAGGTCATGTAGTACTCTGATTCCCATCATTCTCTACAGAAACCAATTCTGTGAACCTTTAGAACACAAGGAACTGAAAAATATGCCTCCTGGAAGAGGGAGAAAGGGAGAAAGAGAACAGCTAATTGGTGAAGGCACCATAGCAGGTGTTCTCCCTCAAGGACTATGATGACACTGCTCATACATTCAGAGACAGCCTAATGTGCTCCTTGGCAAGCTTACACAGATTTCCTTTTGTAAACAAGTCAAGTGTCTACATCTGCGACAAACAAATCCATTCTTTAAAGAGTATTTTACAGCCTAAGGGCCCCGGTAACAAGGCCAGAATAAAAGTTAGTCAAGTTGGTAACACTCATTTTGTGCCAAGTAGGCTTAAATGCTCAGGTGTGGTCAGATATCAGGAAAGATGGAAATGAGTCAGAGGGATTAAAAAAGGAGTCTTGGCAGCTGCTAGGTTTCATAAACAGAACTGGGAAATACCTTCGATGGTTGGATATTAATCATTGCATGGTTGATCTCTGGCAGGGTTAGAAAGTGCAATCTGCCAGCCTAGGGAATCACAGCACATGCTCTGGCCATCTGCTGATAGTGTCTGAGAGTATGGATGTGTTCCATATCTTTCTTTTTTCTTCAATGAAAATTATTTTAATATCTGTGATTGAAGCACAGAAAGATTGAGTTTTAAAAGGGAAAGTACAAGTTTTATTTTCTCATTTTGGTTGGTCTCCTTTTAGTTGGGATTTCTTTTTTATCACGAATAGCTTGAGCACATGAAAGCAAATCCTTTGAGTTCCCCCTGGAACTACTTGCCATGGTATTATGTGAAGGAAGCAAATCCTGGAAGTAAATGTTAAAGTCATGGAGTCCTTCATTTGTGATTGTTATTCTGGGCCAGATGCTATGGTTGAGTTTAAAATAACCTCCAAATATTGTAGAAGTGCTTAACTGAATATTACAGGATAAAGTTATTTATAAGAAGATTGATTCAGTCATTAGGCAAACTGTGTGTTGACTCTGTGCTAGGTGATATGAGAGATATAAAAATTAAACAGACATGGTTCCAAATGTAGCCCCTTAGAGTCTAGAAAAAGACAATAACAAAGTTTCAATTTATTATTTATGATGTAGCATTTCTTAGGAACACTGAATATATAATCTCATTTAATCATTGAAGCAATCCTACAAGAAAGTTAACATTTCCCTTTTACAAATATTAAATTTGATGTTAACAATGAATCAGTGATTTACCCAAAGTCATATATAGTTGGTGAATAGCAGAGCATGACTTACTTCAAACTTAGATTTATCTGACTGCATGGCATGAGTTTTTCGCAATATAACTTATACTGCTTTGGCTATTCTTAGTAGAAAATATAAGACATGCATATAAATAGATTTAATACAATATTTATTGCTTTACTGCTCCCATATTGTATTAAATTTTAGCTATATTGCTAAAAATAATATAGAAATGATACTCAGAAAATTCAAAAAACATTGAGATCACTTGAGGATGGTTGAATGAAACAAAGCCATTTGGTGGCAATTAAATTGGACTTAGAAAACAAAAAGGTTTTAATTTGACGAAGATGTTGGTAAGTGGATATCCAAATAAACAATGGGAGAAAAATACTGAGTCAGGATGTTAAAATGCAGATACAGAGAAAAATATATTGATACGTTTGCTGGAGTGTAGAGTTCTTGAAGAGGAACAGTGGGGAGATAAGATCTGAAAGAAAGGATGATGTCAAATAGTGGAGACAGAAGCCCAAAATACTTCTGCTAAAAATAGAATAGTCAGTCTTGTTGAAAACAGTCAAGTGAGTCTATTTTTCCTATCTGATTTACTTTCCTGTGCATGATATATTTTTGACTAGTGACATAAACTGTTTAAAAATTACATAAAATATCACAAAGTAGGTTTTTATAAAAAATAATTAATAGCTATAAATGAAATATTTAAATGTAAGCACCTAGAGTTTTTTTGTGAACTGTATACTTTAAAACTTTAATCCAAGTACAGATCAAAATTTGAAGTATACAGAATGATGAAAAAAAGAATTTGCGGGTGAGATATTGAGCCCATTGGAAGTGTAAGCAAACATATATATAATTATGCATTATTACCTGAAGAATGACCCTCATCTGTCTGGGAAGGTTGTTTAGAACAGAAATGGTCTCACTTGTTATAATGGACAAAGTGGATTATAACATAGCCAGCAAGATTTATTAAATTAACCCTAAGTATCAATGAGATGATAAATGTCACAGTTAGGTCATCCTCATATTCATTTAGCACAGTAAATCACTGAAGATATTTATATGCATGCTCAATTCACAGCTAACATGAAACTTAACGTGATAAAGCCATCTTCTTCACTTGATGGGTAAAATGTGTTTGAGCTCTTCTGGATGAATGTGTTGAAAGAATACAAATGTTTATCGCTGTTCACTCTCTCTTGAAACCTGACTAAAATGGCAATAAAGAAACGAAGAAGGCATTAAAGTATTTACCTAGGGGAGGGGAGAGACTGTGGACTAGAGAAAACAAATATTTCAGTGGAGTGTATAAGGAGGATGACAACAAGAAATAAGGCCATGGGAACTATAGAAGCAAAGTTTCAGGAATCTGAGAGACATAATACCTCAAAAGTGGGTGGTATACATAAAGACTGAAAAACAAGAAGGTTTGTTGACAGTGAATACGTCCAACAGTTAGTCCTATAGATCTCTTCCTTCAACAAATACAGCAAGGAGACTAGAGGTTACATATTAGAGATATCAAATCAGAGAAACACTGGACTCAGGAATATTAGTTCTGGACCCAGGAATATTGGGAACAAATGGAGGCAAGGGTGCCATTTTGCAAAGAGAGGAATTCAGTGAAAATCTACACTACATCTGCCAAGTAGATACTGCTTAGGTAGCAGATTGGAGAATTCCTTTGCTGAATAAAAAGTTTTGAGTAGAGAGAAATCTATTGAATATAGGAGGAGAAAGGCTAAAAGGAAAATCTTATCTAAAATGGAGGGGAAAAAAGAAACAGTTATTAATTAATAAATCATAAAGATTTATACACAAGTTGTCAAATTAATTCATTTTAGCATTACTCCTTAAAAGAAAACTGGTAACCAAAGACCAGTATTGGGAAAAGGTGAATGTTTACTCTGTTGTTGCATCCCACTGCTTGAATTGCTCTCCCAGACCTTGCTATTACCTAGGAGAAAGCAGTGATGCTTCCTTATTGAATTTTGCATTAATTCCTTATGTGGGTTTACCTTTTCTGTCTCCAGGCCTCTGCAAGAACCAATATCCAAAGGTTTACAGAGTACCTGATTTACCACTGCGATATTCTGCACAATATTATATACACTGAGGGATTCATATTACTGTGAAAGAGTTATGACAAGGAGTACCTGATTACAGAATCTGTTGGAATTACCATATGCCTCATCATGCAGAAGTAGCTAGCCTATGTGAACAAAGCAATGGCCTGTTAAAGGTTTGGCTCTGGGAAAATGCCTTATAGGGCTGGAACACTGTCCTCTAGGATCTGGTATTTGTACTGAACCAATATGTGATACATGGTTCTACATCCCCATTAGCTTAAATACGGAGAAACAGGGATTGGAAGTAGGACTGGCTTTTCTTATCCAGTGATCCAAATGTGGCCTTTCTATCCCCATCAACCTTGGAAAGGATTTTTTTCAAGCAGAGAATGGAGTAACCTTTTCACTAAACATGAAGCCATGACTTCTAGACATGTTGGCCTTATCGTACAGGAAGACCACTAGGAAAAGAAAGTAATTACTATATTGGTAAAGATTATTGAATCTTATTACAATAAAGATTTAAAGTTCCTGCTGTGCAACACAGGTAAGAAAGAATGTGTTAAAAATCAAGGGGATTCATGGAGGTATCTTTGCTGCTTGTATTTCCAGTGATAATACCAAATAGAAATTGTAGCAACCATGGTCCAACAGGGTTAAGCAAGTATTGCCTAAGAACTCTGAGGGATGAAAGCCTGGGTTACCACACCAAACAGGCAACCTAGACCTCGTGAGGAGCTGGAATAGGAAGATGTAAATATGGAATGAGTGGTGGAGGAAGAAGATAATAAATATCAATATGGCCTTGTGAAATTTAGAGCAGTGGGAATTTTTTATTGTTCTCATAACCCCCTTGGATAAGTCTTTGGAAGATACTGTAGCTGATCACCTTCTTGAAAGCTTAATGATGATAGATTGGATTTAATGGAAGGCATGAGCAGATCTGAGAAGTATAAAGGTGGCTTATCTCTGTTTTGTCCTGCCTCATACAGCTTTGACACAATTTTTACTTTGTCCAGTGCTGTGGCAATCAACTTAATGCTGCTATAACTTGACAGAACCTTGCCTCAACCATACCACTGTACCACTTATCTCTTTCTTTCTGCCCTGGGATTCTTCTTTGCATATGTACATATGCAATTCAAGAAATGCTAAGGACTGAACACCCCATGGAGTAGCTCTTGACTGATGGAAATGGAGGTTGATCAATGCTTGTTCTCTTATTCTGTCCTTCAAGTAGAAAGTTCTGAGGTATATTCTATATAGCTCCTCAGAGAGTTCCAGGGGAATAGAGCCGTACTTGTCCCCATCAACTTGGATAGTAACACATCATTGCATTGGTTTTCAATTCTTTCATGTTTCACTCTTCTCAGTTCTATGTTCCTGTTAAGTGATGATACTTCTCATTAGAAACCTTTATTTTGGGCTGGGGCAAGCTAGAAGTCAGCACCCAATGCCTAAAAATTATAAATCAAGAAATAGCAGTATTAACAAGTTGTTTAGAAATATATGCTAGAAGAATCAGCTTAAAGAGATGAAAGTGGCTGCTTCTGCACAGAGAAAGTTAGGACTGGAATAGGTAGGACCTTATTCTGTGTTTTACCCTAAACATAGCATATTGGTGCTTCCAGTGCAAATATAAACCAGAAAGGAACATGAAATCAATATCTAGAGAAGCTATATATATACAAATGGTATTTTCCTTTATCTATGTTTTCTGCTTGCATTGGTGTGATTTTTTTTTTCACTTGATTTAAGGATAGTGCTTGGGACATAGTAGCTATTCAATATATATTTGCTGATTTGAGTAACTTTAGGATATGGATAGGATTTATATCATGCGATCATAGCTCAATTATCAAATTCTAGAAGAATGATTCATTCAGGAACTTTAACATTTCTGAACTTCTACCTAATGAAAGCAATAATAGGGAAATTAATTATTTTTTTATTCTGTATTTCACTTCCATCACAAAATGCCTTCTTCTACATCTCCTGAAAAAAACTACCATTTATTGAGGAGCTACAACACATTCCAACTGCTAAATTAATTCCTTCTCTGCAAGCTTTAGGCCCCTACTCATTTCAACTTTTCTGAATTCCTATTTGATTTCCAGACAGTCTCACAGTGGGCTATTAATTGCACAGTGTCTTGTTGGAAAATTGTTAAATTGTGTAGTATACCCTATTCAGTCATTTGTTATCTATTTATTTCTCCCTAATTTCTGTGGAGAAGTTTTATATCCATGACTAGATAATATGCTCCAGGAAGGTAAAGGACGATGACCTCTGACACTTTTATATCCTTCATAATGCTATGTCACAACAGATAATAAAAAACTTTTCATGTGACCGGGGATTAATATCCAGAATATACAAGGAACTGAAAGTTCTTAACAGTAAAACAAAAACAAAAACTATCTGGTTAAAAAATAGGCAAATGTTCAGAACAGACATTTCTCCAATGAAGATATACAAATGGCTGAGAAATATATGAAAAAATGCTCAACATCACTGATCATCAGGGACATGCAAATCAAAACCACAATGAGATATCATTTCACCCCTATTAGGATGGCTATTATCAAAAAGACAAAAGATAACAATTCTGGTGAGGATGTGGAGAAAATTGAAATCATATACAGTGTTGGTGGGAAGGTAACTAGTACAGCCACTATGAAGAACGTATGGAGTTTCCTCATAAAATTACAAATAGAACTACTATATAATTCAGCAATTCTACCACTGGATATTTTTCCAAAGAAAAGGAAATCAGTATATTAAAGAGATACCTGCACCCCCATACTTATTCCAGCACTATCCATAGTTGATATGTTGAGTCAACCTATGTGTCCATTAATGGATGAATGGATAAAGAAAATGTGGTATATATATATAATGGAATACTATTCAGCCTTGAAAAATGAATGAAATTCTGTCATTTGCAGCAACATAGATAGAACTGGAAGACATTATGTTAAGCGAAATAAGCCAAGAACATAAAGTTAAGTATACATGGTCTCACTCATATTTGGAAGCTAAAGTAGTTGAGATCATAGGAATAAAAAGTAGAACAAAGGATACTAGAGGCTGAGAAGGGTAAGGGGAGAAGAGAATAGGGATAGATTTGTTAAAGAATACAAAATTATAGCTAGATAGGAGAAATAAGTTCCAGTGTTCTATAGCACTGTAGGATGACTATAGTTAACACCAATATATTATATAGTTTCAAATAGCTAGAATGAGGATATTGAATGTTTCCAATAGAAATAAATGATAAATATTTGAGATGATGTATATACTAATTACCCCGATCTGATCATTATACGCTGTATGTAACAAAACATCACTATATATCCCATAAATATGTATAATTATTGTGTGTCAACTAAAAATATATATAAAAAATTTGTAAGTACTTGATATATTTAGAAACATAATAAAATATATTAAAGAATAAAACGTATGGTTGTTTCCAAATTAGTAAGATTTTTTAAAAATATCTTCTATTTTCGAGATAAACTCTTGGTCTCAGAATAAGTTCAAAATTTTCCTGTTCCTAACACCCAGTCACTGACATCACATATCCAGCCAATTGATATGTACATAATCTATCAATGGAGCTAAAGGGAAGCCAGATATGGAGAGGGCATCCATCTCTAAGCATTTGGCAGAAATAGAGAAAATAAAGTTCCTTATATGCATAAGCTAAATTTATGCATTCTCACTGCCTCCTGGGTCATCCTCCCCCTTTGAAGTATGAAGTAGATAGCCAGATGTTAACTCTGGGACTATGTCCAGAACAATCATATATTTTTAAAATCCACACAACAAAAAGTAGTATTTTGAAAAGTATCTGTGTAATTATTAGTGCCATAGTTGTTACGGATTACTCTTTATAGAGATCGTGTCTGTGCAAGAGAATGAGAGGGGTCAATGAGGTGATTCCAGCCAAATCCTTAGTCTCTAATTAATTAAAACAGTCTCTGATATTTTTATTCTACATTGCTTAATCCTGGAAAGACCTTATTTGTGTGTCTGCTCGAGTTTAACTACAGCTTTTATCCTATACTGGAACCAGATTAAATAAATAGCCTATTATCCCCTGATGTTCTAAAGCAGGAAGATATGTCCAAAAGATTTTGAGGCAACACATTTGGCCTTGCTTTTTCTCCTCTAAATGGCTATACTAAAATCTCTGCACAACTACTGCCTCTTTTTTGTACATGACACAAATCTCTTATTTGTACCACAAAAGCCCTTTTCCAACACAAATCAGGATTTAGAAGAAAATAAATTTCTAAGTAACAACTTTATTTTTCCTAAGATAATACAGAGCAGTACTCAGAGTCACATTGGTGGTATTGTGTTTGTATGGGGAGTTGGTTATTGCTTGATAAGAGAAATGAAGAAATGGACAGTCTCTTCAGAAAAGTGAACTCAAGGGCCAGTATGATGAAGGAGATTTTATTGGTCCTGTAAACTTCATTAAAAAATAGAATGAAATGCATTGAAAAATTTTTATTCTCTCTATAAATAACAGTGACTTTCTAGTGAACTGTAGTTGTTCAGCATACTAATAATATTCATGGTCACTGAAGGTAGCTTTATATAGACCTTGTCACACAGGCCTCTCTGTTCAGCATCTTCACATAGTCACTGTCAAAATTGGAGAATCTCATGTCAATATAAATTAAAATGATTTATAGGCTCTTAATTCTCAAATACAGGTGACAAGGAAACCCAAAAGAAAGAAAAAAAAAACCACTAATGGTTGATGATGTTTTTACACTCAATCAAGAATGAATACCAAATGTGCAGTTCCATCATTTCTTGCCTGACTATTGTAATACCATTCTATCAAATCCACTTGCCTAAAGCCTTGACACTCTCCAAACTATTCGTATTTATTCTTTTAAGGAACAAATCGTAAATATTTTAGGTTTTGAAAGCCACAAAGTCTCTGTTGTAACTTCTCAACTCTGCCATTGTAATGTGAAAGCAGCAGATATAACCAGTATGTAAACAAAAGAATATGGCTGTGTTCCAATAAAACATCATTTACAAAAATAGTATTTGGCCTATGGTTAGCAGTGTTCTTACCCTTGCTTTCAGCACAGCTAAAATGATCTTTCTCAAAGATTAATCTCAAGTATGTCAATCTCCTGCTTAAAACTGCTTAAAAACTCTCTTTCACTTTTTGGATAATATATCAACTCCTCAAAATGGCTTGTAACAGTCCACTCCTACTTCTCTAGTACAGGTGTTGCCACTACATTTCTTTTATTATATTTTATGTTTCAATAATAATAAACTGCTTATGATTCTCCTCTTTCTCTATCTTATTTCAGGCTTCTCAGCCTTCACTTGTATTATATTATTTGACTGGTATGCCCTGATAACCTCCTTTTTCACCTAAAAAATGTCATATTTATCATTTAGACTTGAGTGACATAACTCTTCCAGAACCTTCCCTTTAATTCCTTAGTCACATCTTCTTTGTTCCCACAGATCATATTTATAGATTTCTCATCATATTTTCATTAACTTAGAACTCAGTAGAGAAGATACTACACTTTATTGAAAACAGCTGTTTTCAAGTGTAAGATAAAAAATATTTTATTCATTTTTGCATTCTCAATTTCTTGAATGAACCCTAGCACAGAATGTGTTAAAGCTTAGGCCATTCAGGCAGGACTCTGGAATGGTGGTGTGAGTTACTCAGTGTATTCTCTCCTTAACAAAACATAATTTAACTAATAAAAATTATTTTATAAAATAAATATTTAAAGCCTCTAGAAATTGTCTTAAGAACATATAGCAAATAGGAAAAATTATTCAAAAAAACCTATTAAATCTTGGTAAGAACAGTGAGAGTCTTTGGCATTTGACCTGCTCCCAGCTCTTACCCCTCACCAGCTCCATGTGACAGGTCTACTGTTAGCACTCTGTTCCTGGAAAGTGTGACCAAAAAGAACTGGATCCCTCCCCACAGAGCTACAGTTTCATGGGAAAACAGAGAGGCCACAAACATTTCTTATTCCCCTCCCCAGCCTCATGTGATAGTGCTATGTAGAAAGTGTGGCCAAGAGGATTGGTAACACTTTCCACAATTCAGCTCTCACTTAACGGGACAAGGGCCCAGCTTCAGGCATGATAGGCTGGGAATACTGGGGCCCTGATCACCCACACCCTAGTTTATCTGTAAAACAGAAGTTCCACACTGGGAGCAGCAAGTCAAAAACATTGGGACTACAATCCCCATTCCCCCAAAGCCTACATATAGAGAATGAATGTCACTCTGAGAAAAGCAAGTTGATGTTTCTTCCACCAACTCCAATGTACTGACACAGAGTTTATATCCAGGGAAGAGGAAGGTTTTATGCAAGGAGAGATCAAAGCTCTGTCTGAAAGGACTGTATTATTTGTAACAAAACCTGGAAAAGTTTATGCCTAAGGCTATTGCTGAAAACAATGGATAACAATGGTGAAAAGCAATTATTAATAAAAAGGTCTGTTAATTCCAAGATACTAGTAAAGTAGGCTCCTTTATCCATGGGGGATGCATTCCAAGACTCGCAGTGGATGCCCTGAAACCATGAATAGTACTGAACCCTATATATACCATGATTTTTCCTATACATACTTACCTATGATAAAGTTTAATTTATAAATTAGCCACAATAAGAAGTTAACAGCTATGATAACAAAATAGAACAATTATAACAATATGCTATAATAAAAGTTATGGGATTAATAAAATGTGTCTAAGTATAGCATGAAGTTCTACTCATCCACAAAAACAATGCTGATCTAGCACCTCTTGTATTATCCTGGGTAGAAAAGGAACCCATTTTGCTAAGTGAAGTATACCAAGAATGGAAAAACAAGCACCACATGTACTCATCATCAAATTGGTATTAATTGATCAACACTTAAGTGCACATTTAGTAGTAACATTCATAGGATGCCAGGCAAGTGAGAGGGGGGAGGAGGGAATGGGTATATTCACACCTAATGAGTGTGATGTGCACTGTCTGGGGGATGGACATGCTTGAAGCTCTGATTCAGGTGGGGAAAAGGCAATATATGTAACCTAAACATTTGTACCCCCATAATATGCTGAAATAAAAAAAGAGTTATGGAAATGTGGACTCTCTTTCTTTTCTCCCTCCCCCCCTCAAAATACTGTAATATTTTCAGAGCATGGTTTAATGTGGACAACTGAAGCCATGGGAAGGGAAACTGCAGATAAGAGGAGACTACTGTATCAACAATAGATTCGCTCTACAGTGAAATGGCACACCAGCTAGAAATTTGACAGAACTAGGGAAAGATACAACAAAGAAGAGCCATCCTGAGATCACACACTTCCCTGTGGGTCCAGAAGTTTGTGCACATGTGTTAGGCTGTACCCATTCAAGAGTAATCAGAGCAAAATAAGGGGAAGACTTGAAAGTATTCCCTAACCTACACATAGAACAGTCAACACAGGGCAGAAGCCTCATTAACATAAGAGCCATAAACACACTCTCTGATCAAACACTAATAAGCTGCACTGACCAAAGGGAGACTTCCAGTAATTCAGGCTTTAAAATAACATCACTCTCATCCATGGTGCTCTGGAAAATTCAAAGCTACACAGACTCAGAGGTGATTGGAGAGAGTACCTCCAAGCCACTAGTCTCTGACTGAACATGGGGCAAAGTTGTAAACTCTGTGAACTGTGAAAATAGTCTCTAAGTCACATGCACATATATCCAATGATAAAGAGTAAAAAATCTAAATGCCTATGAGGCTTAAATACAACTTTGGACTAATAAGTGGTTAATGCAGATGGAGAATTGATGCCCACTAAGCCAGGGAAAAGGATGTAAAATGAAAAATAATCTGACAATAGATATCAGAGGTTGCACATTGTAGTGGAAATAGATTTCAAGGAATTATTCCAGGCAAGTAAATAAATAATCAACCTAACAAATAATACAACAGAAAAGAGGAGGTTTGTACAGACAGTGGCTATAATACATTATTTAAAAGTCCAGTTTTCAACAAAAAATTAATTGTACATGTAAAGAAACAGAAAGTGTGAGCCATACAAAAGAAAACAAGCAAACAATAGAAACTGCTTTCAAGGTCCAGGTGCTTGACAGAGCAGACAAACACCTCAAAGCAGCCATTATAAATATATACAAAAACACACATGGTTATAATAATTGAGCAAATAGAAAATATCAATAAAGTATAAAACAGAAGAAATTGGAAATTCTGGAATTACAATCTTTAATAACTGAAATAAAAATATTACTAGAGAGGCTCAAGAGTAAATTTGAATGGGCAAAAGAATAAGTGAAGTATAAAACTGCTTTAATAAATACCAGGTAATATGGAGAACAGGAGGTAAAAATAATGAAGAAATAAGAACTCAGAGAAATGTGATACACCATTAAGTACACCAACATATAGGTAATGGAAGTATCAGAGGAAGTGGAGGGAGAGAAATAAGCAGGAAAAATATTTGAAGAAATACTGGCTGAAAAATTTCAAAATGTGATGAAAAATATTAATCTACACATTCAATAAGCTGAAGAAATTCCAAGTAGGATAAAAACAAGAATATTTACACCCAAACACATCTTAGTCAAAATATTTAAAGTCAAAGGCAAAGAGAAAATCTTGAAAGGAGTAAGAGAAAATGCCTCATCATGCAAAATAGAAAACTATAAGATCACAAACTGATTTCTCATCAGAAAAAAACAGAGCAGAATGCAGTAGGATGACAATTACAAAGTTCTGAAAAAAGAAAAATCTAGTGTCATCCAAGAATCTTATGTCCAGTAAAAATACCTTTTAAAATGATATTACTAGATAAATAAAAATGGAAAATTCATTGATAGCAGACTAGCTCTATAAGAAATATAAAAGAATTTCTTAAGGCTGAAATCAAGTGACATAAGGCATGAAAAAGCAAGAGCTCCATTAGATTAATTATCTTGCTAATGATAAAAATAATCCTATATTTTTCTTTCCTCTTTTAGCTGATTTAAATAAGGCAATTACATAAAGCAATCTCTATACAATTGTATTGTAGGGCCAATAAAACATAGAAATGTAATGTATTTAACAATAATAACACAAAGTAAGGGACAAGAATGAGGCTACATCATACCTATTAGACTTCTACAGAACACTCTATCCAAGAACAGCAAAATGCATATTCTTCTCTAGTGTACATATAACATTCTGCAGAATATGCCTGATGCTAATCCATAGAGGTTTCAATAAATTTAAAAATATTGAATTTACACAAAGTATGGCTTATAACCAAAATTGATTCAATTTAATAAAAGAAAAGAAAAAAATGTGTGAAACTCAAATTTAAATGGAAATTAAGCAACACACTAAACAACCAATGGATAAAGAAGAAATCACAAGGGAAAATAGAAAAAACCTCAAAATGAATAAAAAGGAAAACACAACAAACTTAAATTTATCAGATGCACCTGAATCAATGTGTAGATGGAAATTTAAAACTATAAAATGCCAACATTTTAAAAAGATGAGCAATCTTAAACTAATAATTTAACCTTCCACATTAGGATATTTTTTTAAAAAGATCAAACTATCCAAAGTGAGCAGAAGGAATAATAAAGATTGGATTGGAAATAAATGAAATAGTGAATTTTATCATATTTTATTTTATATCTTCATATTGTGGGGGTACAAATGTTTAGGTTACATATGTTGCCCTTGCCCCCCCCAACTCAGAGCTTCAAGCATGTCCATCCCCCAAATGGTGCACATCACAATCATTAGGTATGTATACCCATCCCCTCCTCCCCCTCACATCTGCCTGATGAACGATAAATGTTATTCCTTTATGTCCACTTAGGTGTTGATCAGTGAAAACAATTTGCTGGTGAGTACATGTGGTGCTTATTTTTCCATTCTTGGGATACTTCACTTAGTAGAATGGGCTCCAGCTCTATCCAGGAAAATACAAGAGGTGCTATATCACCATTGTTTCTTATACCTGAATAGTACTCCATGGTATACATATACCACATTTTATTAATCCACTCATGTATTGATGGGCACTTGGGTTGTTTCCACATCTTTACAATTGTAAATTGTGCTGTTATAAGCATCCGAGTGCAGATGTCTTTTTTATAGAATGTCTTTTGTTCTTTGGGGTAAATGCCCAGTAATGGGATTGCTGGATTAAACGGTGGATCTACTTGTATCTCTTTAAGGTACCTCCATATTGCTTTCCACAAAGGTTGTACTAGTTTGCAGTCCCACCAGTAGTGCAGAGGTGTTCCTATCTCTCTGCATCCACGCCAACATTTATTGTTTTGGGACTTTTTGATAAAGGCAATTTTCACTGGAGATAAGTGGTATATCATTGTTTTTTATTTGCATTTCCCTGATGAGTAGAAATGTTCAGCATTTTTCATATGTTTATTGGTCATTATTCTGTCTTATTTTGAAAAGTATCTGTTCATGTCCTTTGCTCACTTTTGATAGGGTTGTTTGATTTTTTTCTTGCTGATTTTCCTGAGTTCCAAATAGATTCTAATTAGCAACCCTTTATTGGATGCGTAGTACGTGAAAATTTTCTCCCAATCTGTAGGTTGTCTGTTTGCTCTTGTGACAGTTTCTTTGGCTGTGCAGAAGCTTTTCAATTTGATCAGGTCCCATTTATTTATTTTTGTTGTTGCTGTGATTGCCTTTGGGGTCTTCTTCATAAATTCTTTGCCTAGGCCAATGTCTAGAAGAGTTTTCCAACATTTTGTTCTAGAATTGTAATAGTTTTACACCTTTGGTTTAAGTCTGTTTCCCACTGTGAGTTGATATTTGTGAGAGGTGAAAGGTGTGGATCCTATTTCAGTCTTCTACATGTTGCTATCCAGTTTTCCCAGCACTATTTCTTGAATAAGGATTCTTTTCTCCAGTATATGTTTTTGTCTGCTTTGTCAAAGATTAGATGGCAACATGAGGATGGTTTTATATCTGGGTTTCTCTGTTCTGTTCCACTGGTCAATGTCCCTGTTCTTGTGCCATTCACAAGCTATTTTAATTACTATAGTCTTGTAGTATAGTTTGAATTCTAGTAAACTGATACATTCCATTTTATTTTATTGCCTAGGATAGCTTTTTGCTATACGGTGTCTTCTCTGCTTCCATATGAAGCGTAAAATTATTTTTTCTGTATCTGTGAAAAATGATGTTGGTATTTTAACAGGGATTGCATTGAATCTGTAGATCATTTTGGGCTGGGTATTTTAAAAAGAGGAAAAAAATTAAAACTGTAAAAGTTCCTTGTTTGTAAATATCAACTTGAAATATCTTTAGATAGACCAACTACCCAAAAATATAAACAAATAGAAAAAGTCAAATTAATAAAGTTATGAATTAAACAGGGAACTTCACTACTGTCCCTACAGAAATGTAAAAGGATTTTTAAGAGAGTACTATGAATAACCATATGTCAAAAAAATAGATAACCTAGAAGAAATGAACACATTTCTAGAGAGAGACAAACTAACAAAATATAGATTAGTCAATAAATGACTCAAGAAGAAATAGAATTGTCAATAGATTTATCAAAAAATAAAAAGACTTAATTTCTATTTTTAAAATGTCACACATACAAACTCAGGCACACACAGTTCAGAGCCACACACCTTCATTAATAAATTCTATCAAATTTTAAGGAGGAATTGACACCAATTCTTCACAATTTTTCCATAATATAGAAGAAGAAAGACAACACTTCTCAAATATTAATATGATGCCAACATCACTATGATACCAAAATAACAAACAATATAAGAAAAAGAAAGATCAATATTCCTTATGTATATAGATGCAAAAATCCAAGCAAAATACAAACAAATAGAATTCAGCAACATAAAAAAGGAATTATACACCACAAATAAGTGGGACTTTTCCCAGGAATGTATGGATGGTTAATCATACAAAAATCAATCAATGTAATACATTATAGGAATAAACAAAAACCACATGATTATTTCAGTGAAATCAGAAAAGATATTTTAAAAACCTATTAAGTTTTAATGATTAAAAAACACTCTACAAATTAAGAATATAAAGTAAGTTCTCCAACCTGATAAATATGAAAAAACCTACAAGTAACATTATACCAAATGATGACAGACAGAATGTTTCTCTACTAAGACTGGTGAAAAGACAAGTAAGTCCATTCTCATTTCTTCTATGTAACACTGTACTGGAGGATTTAGTAAGGGAAATGAGGCAAGATAAAGAAATAAAAGATTTTCAGTTTAGGAAGAATTAAGTAAAATGAAGACTATTAACAGATGACATGATCTTTCATATAGAAACTCCCAAATAATATACTGAAAACTATTAGAACTAAAAAACAAGTTCAGCAAGTTTTTCACAACATTTAAAAAAGTACCTGTGTTTATCTAGACCACCAATAAGCAAAGATAAAAGAATTTCAAAAAATATTCCATTTCCAATAGCATCTAAAGGATATAAGATTGAGGAATAAATTTAACAAAGGAATATAACATAGAATAAAACCGCAAATATTGTTGAAATAACTTAAAATAAGTCAAATATATAGAAAATAATACTATGTTATTGATTAGAAGACTAAATATTTTAACATAAAGTTCTCTCAAATTGGTCTACAGATTCAATATAATTTCACTAAATATCCCAATTGGCTTTCTATTTTGCAGAAATTGACAAGGTGACGATAAATTGTATATGGAAATGCAAGGGATCCAGAATAGCTAAAACAATTAAACTTGAAAACTCATATCTCTTTATTATTATTATTATTATTTCAGAATATTGGGGGGTTACAAATGCTTTGGTTACATATATTGCTTTTTCACCACCTGATTCAGAGCTACAACTGTGCCAAAGCCCCAGACAGCACTAACTGCATCCATTAGGTGTGAATTTACCAATCCCCTCGTCCCCCTACACCTGCCTGATAACTGATGAATGTTACTTCCATATGTGCACATAAGTGTTGATCAATTAGTACCAATTTAATGGTGAGTACAAGTGGTGCTTGCTTTTCCATTCTTGTGATACTTCACTTAGAAGAATGGGCTCCAGCTTTATCCAGGATAATGCAAGAGGTGCTAGATCACCATTGTTTTTTTGTGGCTAAGTAGAACTCCATGGTATACATATACCACATTTTATTAATCCACTCATGTATTGATGGGCACTTGAGTTGTTTCCACATCTTTGCGATTGTGAAATGTGCTGCTATGAACCTTCAAGTGGACATGTCTTTCTTATACAATGTCTTTTTTTTTCCTTTGAGTAAATACCCAGTAATGGGATTGCTGTATCAAATGGTCATTCTACTTTAAGTTCTTTGAGGTATCTCCATATTGTTTTCCATAAAGTTTGTACTAGTTTGCAGTTCCACCAGCAGTGTATGGGTATTCCTATCTATCCACATGTATGTCAACAGTTATTGTTTTGGGACTTTTTTATAAAAGCCAATTTTAATGGAGTTAAGTGATATCTCATTGTGGTTTTGATTTGCATTTCCCAGATGATTAGATATGCTGAGCATTTTTTCATGTTTGTTGGCCACATTGGTCTCTCTTCTTTTGAAAAGTTTCTGTTCATGTCTTTTGCCCACTTTTTAATTGGGTTGTTTGATTTTTTTCTTGCTGATTTTTCTGAGTTCTATATAGATTCCAGTTATCAGCCCTTTATCGTATGTGTAACATGCAAGTATTTTCTCTCATTCTGTAGGCTGTCTATTCACTCTGATGATAGTTTCCATGGCTGCACAGAATCTTTTTAATATGATCAGGTCCCATTCATTTATTTTTTATTTTTTTTGTTGCTGTGATTGCCTTTGGGGTCTTCTTCATAAATTCTTTCCTAGGCTGATGTCTATAAGAGTTTCTCCAACATTTTCTTCTAGAATTCTTATGGTTTCATGTCTTAGGTTTAAGTCTGTTATCCATCATGTGTTCCTTTTTGTGAGAGGTGAGATGTGCAGACCTTGTTTTAGTCTTCTACATGTGGCTATCCAATTTTCCCAGCACCGTTTATTAAATAAGGATTCTTTTCCCCAGTGTATGTTTTTGTCTTCTTTGTCAAAGATCAGATGGTAATATGAGGATGGTTTTATATCTAGGTTCTCAGTACTGTTCTATTGGTCAATGTCTCTGTTCTTGTGTCAGTATCATGCTGTTTTGGTTTATATCGACTTGTGGTATAGCTTGAAGTGTGGAAGATTGATGCCTCTCAATTTGTTCTTTTAGCTTACGTTTGCTTTAGCTATACGGGGGTCTTCTCTGGTTCCATACAAAGCATAGCATTACTTTTTCTAGATCAGCCAAAAATGATGTTGGTATTTTAATAGAGATTACATTGAATCTGTAGTTCATTTTGAGCAATATAGACATTTTAACAATATTGATTCTGCTGATCCATGAGCATGGTATAGTTTTCCATCTGTTTACACCTTCTGTAATTTCTTTCCTTGATGTTTCATAGTTCTCCCTATATAGGTCTCTCACCTCCTTTGTTAAGTATATTGCTAAGTATTTTATTTTCTTTGATGGAATTGTGAAAGTTATTGTGTCTTTGATTTGATTCTCAGCTTGACTGTTATTGGTATATATGAGAGCTATTGATTTGTGTGCATTGATTTTGTAGTCTGAGATTTTGCTGAATTAATTTATCAATTTCCGGAATAACTGCTGGGTCAAGAGGAGATACACATGGAAATAAAAGATTCTTTGAATTAAATGATAATCGGAACACAGGTTATCAAAATCTGTGGGATACAGCAAATGCAGTTCTGAGAGGAAAACACATAGCCTTAAACACCCACATTCAAAAGATAGAAAGATCACAAATAAACAACCTAATGAATAGTCTCAAACAACTGGAAAAGGAAGACCAAACCTACCCTAAACCCAGCAGAAGAAAAGAAATAACCAGGATCAGAGCAGAACTAAATGAAATAGAGAACAAAAGAACTATATAGAATTTTAATGAAACAAAAAGTTGGTCCTCTGAAAATTTAAATAAAATTTGCAGGCCTCTTGGTAGATTAATCATAATCAGAAAGGAAAGGACTCTAATAAGCTCAATTAGAAATGAAAAATAAGTCACAACTGATATCACAGAAATGCAAAACATTATCCTTTAATAGTATAAAAATCTCTATGCCCCAAAACTTGAAAATGTGGAGGAAATCGACAAATTCTTAGAAACATACAACCTCCCTAGGCTCAATCAGGAAGAAATAGAATTCCTGTGAAGACCAATATTAAGCACTGAAATTGAAGCGGCAATAAAAACATCTTCCAAAAAAAAAGAATTCTGGTACCACGCAGGTTCACACCTGAATTTTAGAAAACCTACAAAGAAGATGTATTACCTATACTGCAGACATTATTCCACAACATCGAGAAGTAAGGAATCCTCTGCAACACATTTTACAAAGCCAATATCACCTTGATACCAAAGCTAGGAAAGGATACCACAAAAATATAAAACTACAGATCAATATCCCTTATGAATATAGATGTAAAAATTCTCAATAAAATCTTAGCAAACTGAATTCAACTGCACATAAAAAAAAAAAATAATTCATCACGACCAGGTGGACTTCATGCCAGAGATGCAATGATGGTTCAACATACCCAAATCTATAAATGTAATTCATCATATAAATAAAAGCAGAAATAATTACCATGTGATTGATCCTCTCAATAGATGCAGAAAAGGCATTTGACAAAATTCAGCACACTTTTATGATAAGAGCACTTAAGAAAATAGGCATAGACAGGACATACCTCAAAATTCTTAAAGACGTATATGATAAACCCACAGGCAACATCATCCTGAATGGGGAAAAACTGAAAACATTCCTGCTTAGAACTGGAACCAGACAAGGTTTCCTGATATCACTGCTTCTATCCAACATAATGCTGGAAGTCATTGCCATAGCAATCAGACAAGAGAAAGAAATCAAGGGTATCCAAATGTGGAAAGAAAAGGTCAAGCTATTGCTCTTTATGATATTATATCTGTAAAACTCATATTTCTTGATTCCAAAACTTACTGGAATGTTATAGTAATTGAGAAATTGTAGTTCTAGCGTAAGTATGGACTTATATATCAATGGAATGGAATTGAGAGTCCAGAAATAAATCCTTTATGTTCAGTTGATATTCAACAAGGATGGTAAGACAATTCACTAGGGTTGTAACCTTCTCAACCAATTATGCTGGGGCAACCAAAATAAGAATGAAGTTGGATCCATATATCAAAATATGTAAAAATTGACTTAAATGGATCATACACCTAAATATAAGAGCTGAAAGGATAAAACTCTTAGAAAAATATGTGAGTAAATCTTCATGGCTTTTGACTTGGCAATAGTCTCTTAGACATTACTCCAAAAGTAAAAGCAACAAAAAAGAAACGTAGATAAATTGGTATTCATCAAAATTTAACATTTTGTGCTTTAAAAAAACACTGTCATTAAAGTGAAAAGATGATCCACAGAATGGGACAATATAACTACAAATCATATTTTTGATAGAGGACTCTATCCAGCATATATGAAGAATGCTTACAACTGAACAATAAAAAGACAACCCAATTTAAAATGGGCAAAGGTACTAAATAGACTTTTTTCTAAATAATATATATGGACAATAAACACACAAAGATATGCTCAAGCTTATTAGTCATGAAGGACATTTAAATTAAAACCATAGTGTGATATGACTTTACACTCACTAGGATAGCTAAAAGTTAAAAACAAAGAAGAAGAAGAGAGAGAGGAAAAAAAAAAACAGGCCAAACCAAGTGTTGGTAAAGATGTGGAGCAATTGAAGTCTCATCGATCCCTGGAAGGAATGTAAAATGGTGTAGCTGCTTTTGGAAAAAGTTAGGCAGTTCCTCAAAATGTTAAACACAGACTTACTATGTAATTCAGCATTCCAGTGTTAGGTATACACACAAGAGAAATGAAAATATGTATGCATACAAAAATATGTACATGGATGTTCGTAGCATCATTATTCAGGATAGCCACACCCAAATATCTATCAATTGATGAACATATAAATAAAATGTGGTATAATATATATATGTAATACATGTGTTTTTAATATACAATGAAATAATATACATATGTTTACAATATGAAATGGAATATTATTTGATAATAAGTAGGAATGCAATACTGATACATGCTAATGCATTGATGAACTTTGAAAATATGCTAAGCCAGTTACAAAAGACCATTTATTGTATGATTCTATTTATATTAATTGCCAGGAATAGTTAAATCCATAGAAACAGAGCATAGATGCAGGGGTCCTCAAACTTTTCAAACAGGGGGCCAGTTCACTGTCCCTCAGACCATTGGAGGGCCGTTGGAGAGTGCGGCGCACATTCCACACATGTGCACTGTGGGCCCCGGACAAGTCCACTGCTAAGCAGGACAAGCAGTGGCGGCAAAAACACCCGTTGGGCAGGATAAATGTCCTCTGTGGGCCGCATGTGGCCTGCAGGCCGTAGTTTGAGGACCCCTGGGAGTGGTTGCTTATGGTTGGAGTGTGGGGTGGTGTGATGGGGAGGGATTGTAATGCATGTGGAATTTCTTTTGGGGGATGGTGAAAATGTCTAAAATTAAATAGTGCTGGTTTCATAACTCTGTAAATATACTGAAAATCCACAGAATTTTACATTTTAAATAGTGTAAACTGCAAGGAGACATGAAATTTGAATGCTGTTGAGCATGACAATCAGAACTAATAATTGCATTTGAGATCATCAACCAAAGTAAGATGAGGAAGAGTAACTAAAGCAGGTATAAACTGTGTTTAGAGAAACTTTAGCTGGCAGCATCTTGTTGGAATGGGAAGTTTTAAAAATCTTAGAAACTACCAAGTAGATGCCCTTTCTTATGTAAATATATTGTAGTCCTCTGAATCTAGTATATCTGACCCAATTCATTTTTCAATTATATTTCATTAATGAGTTCCAGTGAATAGAGTGTAGGAGGGCAGGCTTATTCTATTTCATATTAACTATGAAGGCAAAAGTTTCTCACTTGAAATTCAAGATCTCCTTGATAATCCATAATAGATGACGCATACTCCATATTTTTACCACCAATTTAGAAGTTGGCTAATATAGTCAAATGTTCCTAAGTTGATTTTTAGATTGGTTGAATTTACCATCAGTGTTGGTCACCTTTCTAGGAAATACTACTCTGTAACTTCTTTGGTTTGAAGTCTCACTAGAAATTTAGTATTACATTTTCACTGAGGCTTTCTAATAGGTCAACATATTCTCATAATCCAACTGTGACTATTTACAGAAAAGGATTTAGAGAGGAGGGAAAAGCCTCTCCTAATACAGCATGGACAATGTAGAACACCTAGTTCCCTAGAAAATTACCTAAAATGTTATGGAAGAAACCCACTCACAGTCAGATATGCATATCCAAAAGAAACAACCACCATTGTTTATGCCATCTTTGGCATTGTGTTACCTAAAAAATTATATGTTGCCTTGGGTTATAATAGAAGCATGCCCATTTGCAAACAGCCCTCCCATATGTTTGCAACCACCTTGTTGTTATTTGTCTGTTGAACTCTTTCTTAATCATTCTTCAAGGACCAGTTCAAATGTCAGGTTCTCCAAAAAGCCTCTACCTGCTCTCCAAGTTGGTTTCAATTTGTTCTTTTCTCATTATATCTCCTCTATGAAAATTGTGAGCTCTTCGGAAGCTCCACACAGTCTACTGTATGCATAGTTCCTGAAATAGTGTCCATTATGTCAGCACATTCTTAGGTAATATGTGTTGAGTGCATGATTGTGATCTTAGTCAAGGGGACAGTTGTGGTTTGGAAAAATTCACCCTGAGGAACTCAAGATTATTTTTTGATATGTTTATTTGCTCTTTCAGTTTGTATGAAGACCAGTATTCCACCTGGGAATATGATACAGCTACCTACATAGTATGATATGAGATTGCTAAAGGGTTCAACTCTTCTTGCTTCTAAGCCTAAAGTCAGAGAAATATGCATTTAATTAATAATATTAATAGTAAGATTTTAATAAATGATAGCTATTCTTCTGTGTTATGCTTTGCATAGTTAAGTGCTTTACATATACTATCCATTTAATCCTCTTACTGCTCACTTTACTAAGTTGAGCTGGTTCCTGGATTTTAGTTCATGATTTCCATTTCATAAATAAGGAAACTGAGGCTCAAAGATGATTAATACATTTCCGAAGGTCATATAGTCAGTAAGTGAATAGCAGTAGGACTTGAATTGTCATTTACTTGTCTAGGTACATAGTCAACGTGTTAAACAGTGTTTTAATTTGTTAATGTGTACCAAAGGAGAAACATTAGTTAATCTCGTTGCCAAGTGAACATCAACACTTACTCTATAGAAAGTTTGGTTCTGTGCAGAGAAGACCCAGCTATATTTTGATCAGGAAGAGAAGCCAGAAAGATTAAAAGCATGAGGTCCTGCTGGATAAGAACTTAATAGAGTAGGGCATTGACTATAACCTATGAGATTAAGATCTTATCACAGGGAGAATTTTGAAATTATACATAAGCCACCCACTCTTACTATTTAAGAATTAATTATTACAAGCTATAGTAGCTGTTGTTATAATAGATGCTCTGATGGAAGTGTGTTCTGCATATTAATAGTGTGAACACAGAAAATAAAATTGGCAAGAAAGGAGATGAGGAGTATTCAAAGAGGTCTACAGGGAAGGGTCTGAATAATAAACTTTGCAGATTTCTTAGTTCAGATGAGAGCTGACTCAGGTGCCAGAGTTCCAGTATTAAGAGACTTTGGCTGTATGATAAAATGGAATCAGTTAACAGAATACATTATAGCTTTAGTTTGACCTTCTATGGGGCTTACTTTCAGAGACTTGAAGGGAGTAAGCTCAGAGAGACATGTTAACCCATGAAGCTACCAGAACATTCTTTATAAAGGTGACAATTTACTCTTTACTCATCCATTCAGAGTACTTTCAGAAGTCTGCTGTCTAGTTTCAACTTGTAGTATATCTTATCCATCCATCTCAGATCTATTAATACATAGACTCTGGGAGAATTAAAAATTCTAAAAGCCGTAATACTAGTTGATTTTGTTCTTTGTATTGACTTACTTTTTTCCATGGAATTAGAGCTATTGTATAGGCTTGCCTCTTGATCCATATCAGGTGTTTTCCACATAGCCATGCTAAAGTCTCCTGGGGAATAAAAAGTACCAGACTGCGGGTCAGTAGAAAATAAAAGAAAAATTCTCTTCACACGTAAGTTAAAGATCTAAGGCACTTGTACTTCCTCAGCAGTTACTGCCAATAACAATCTACTGCTTGCCATCAGAATTTTCCCACTATTTTGGCCTGTATCTTTCTTCTCTTCCCATTATTTTTACCTCAAGTCTCTTTAATTATTCCTCTTCTTTAATGTATTATTACATGACTCACAAGTCCTATAAACATATTTCTTAACCCTGCTAATGGTTTTTGTGGCTGAATAGCTTGCAAAGCTTAATTGTATGCCTTTTGTTCCCAAAGGAACACTCATTTCATTTGTGTTCTTGAATTGGTCAATGATTTTTAAGCTGTGCTTTAGACTTGGACAAAGAAAGCAGTGCCTTTAGGGATGATTGTTAGAAGTGGTGGCATAAAAGAACCACTTAGGACTGAATTTTAAACTTTACATATACTCTTCAACCTGAGTAAATTTGGCTTTATATTTTTATGTATTATGCTCCTTGTGATATGTTCAGTGGGACTTTAGATATTTTATTAACAGTTAACAGGAAAAGTATTGTGAAAGTGGCAGCAGTATTCTGTTTTCAGAAAGGAGAATAGCAATTCACCTCTAGGACAGGCTGTCTTTGGAAAAAGGCATTAAAAAATAAACTTACATTGGTTTTTAACGTACTTCTGACAAAAATATATTATACATTTTCTTACTGAACAGGTATGCTAACATTTTCTTTTCAGTATTTATCAAATATAAAAATATCTTAAGGATCTATTTTCTAGTTTTACTTTAAAGAAATGCAATTTTTCCAAGTGTACTATATGAAAACAGTTTCTTCACCTTTCTATATTACATCTGGCTATTCACTCTTCTGTGTAACTCATATTTTGGAGTTAATTCAAGATAGAAATTATCAAGGCCACTGTGTAGAGCTTTGGAAATGGAAATCAGTATCTAAACATAGTTCAGGCTAATATCTAATCAACTTTGACTATGACATTCTTTTTACATTTCTCATTGAGTTATAATTACATTCAGTAAAATGCACAGATCTTAAATGTACACTTTGATTAGGTTTGACAAATGTCTACACCTGAGTCCAACACCCCAATCAAGATGTAGAGCATTGTCATCATCATAGAGAGTTACCTTGTGTTCTTTTCCAGTCTATTCCCCTGTACCTCCCAGAGGCAACCACTTTTCTGATTTCTATCTCTATGGATTTGTTTCTCCTATGATAGAATTTCAAAAAATGGAATCATACAGTGATGATTAGTTTGAGACTTGCTTCTTTAACTGAATATAATGTTTTTTTGGATTCATCCATGTTGTTGCAGTTCTCAGTAGTCCTTTTCTTTTGATTGTTGAAAAGTAGTCCATGCATGGATGTACTACAGTTTTTTATTCAATCTTTTGCTGATGGATAGGTGGATAGTTTTCAACATATATCTATTATGACTAAAGTTAGTATGAACATTTTTGTACAAATCTCTGTGTAGACATGTGTTCATATTTCTTGGAAACTATCTAGGAGAAGAATTGCTATATGATAAGGTAGTTAAATATTTAGTCACAAAGTTACACCATTTTATACTACCACCAGAAATACATAAGAGATCTAGTAGCTCTCCATAATCTCCAACATTTGGTGTTGCTAGTATTCTAAATTGTAGCTATTCTAGTGTACATAGTGATATATGATTGTGTGTTTAACTTGAATTTTCCTAATGATTAATTAATATTTGTACATCTTTTCATGTTTTTATTGGCCATTACTATTTCCACTTTTGTGAAGTATCTGTCCAAGTCTTTTTTCCCTTTTTTATCTTGGTTTGTTTTTATTGTTTATTTTTAGAGGTTCTTTAGATAATCAGGATGTAAATACATTGTCAAATACACACACACACATGCAAACATATACACATATATAGAAGGGGGAAAGAGAGGATATCTCTTAATTCTATCTATCTATCTATCTATCTATCAATCATCTCTATATCTAACTGTCTAGTGTCTATGTGCTAGTGATATACTAATACCTAAGTACACATAGTTTTCAAGACACACTGCTAACAAACATTTTGAATGCATTCATCCCAGACATTAGAAGCTATATGAAGAGTGGTAAGCACAATTTGGGTAAGAGTGTGGAACCTCTGAAAGGAAAGGTAAAGAGTTTTAGCCAGTCTTCTTAGAGATACAAAGCCTTGACCTTTGAAGTAGGGGAGCCTCAAAGAAGACACAAGAGTGGGCGTAAAGGAAATTCAATCAAATGCACCATATTCCACACCAGGGCTGCATCACTAGAAGGATGACTGATAAACTCATTCTGTACACAGTATGTAATGGATGCTAAAATTAGTCTGACAGCAAGAATTCTGAAACCCTGAAAAAGTTTTGGAGACAATAGACCTTTCTATATAGAAATTTAAAGTAACATTTATTAAAAATGTAACATCTACGGGCTGGAACAATTTCACTTTTGTCTACATATGTAAACATGATACCATGGGAGAAGGCACATGCACCTTCATTCTTTTACATGCCACTGAAGGGAGGAAGGCTAGAAGTGGCAAAGGAGTCATTTTCCAGAATTACCCATACTTCTTGGCCTTTGGTATTATTAGAGTGTTTTGAAAAACAAAACAATACAAGAGAAAAACAGCAACAATAAGAACCCAAAGAACTAAATGTACGTAACGTGTCACTAGGTAGGAAGGCAGTTGCTTGAGTTTTCTGTTACTTCCTTTGAAAGAATACAAATCACTGGGGTTTTTTTAACTTGTAATTCCTTTCTGAATTGAAGCCCTTTGATCAGGCCACAGAGTGAAATGCTGTATATTTTGTTGTTTAGCTGTTCCTTTTCTTTTCCAAGGTGCTGCTTAAGCAGAATCACTGCAGCAAACTGAGCATTAAAAAGCCACTCATCTGAGAAAGCACACACTGTTCTTGCATGTGCTGACACAGTCAGCACAGATGTAGCCAAAATCCCCACCAAGCTTCAAATAAACAATACAAGGAGAAGTGATACTGGAGTTCACGTTCTTCTAACATCCTGAAGATTACCTCTTATGAACCTGATCTTTGAATGTCAAATCCTCCAGATCATTTTTCTTTTGGAAATAAATGGTAAATAATGTTTCTTAGAAATAAAATGGTCTTGGTTTATTTGGAATGCTTTGTATAGTCTAAAGACAAATAAACCTATTTGGGAATGTAAGACTGGAGTGGGACAGTCCCCCCGTAGGACCTGGACAACTTTCTCAAGAAAACCTGCTATCTGCACTCAAGAACTGACAATGTATTCATAGGCCTAAAAAAGGGCCACATGGGTACGCGTGTGTGTGTGCATATACACACAAAGAGAGACAAAATGTAGTACAGAGAAAAGTAAAAGGAATTGAGTGTAGCAAATTGTAAAAGGCTTAATGGAAGGAGTGCATTTATTGCCAGGTTTTGTGAGACATAAAATATGTGTATTGCTAAGATGGTCCTTCCTGTATTGTTCTTAACTAGAGTGATACAAGAAGTATTTTGGATACTTCTGAGGAGAGAATAAAAGAAGAACGTAGATCTCTGCTACCAAAGCATGAAGAAAATGAACAGGTACGGAGATGGCCTTATCTATAAGAGGTGGTACCAATCATTAACTCAATATGACAAATGCCAGGAGGTATGGATCGAACTTTATTTAATCCAAGTAGGTGTCAATCTCAGAAAACTCTCATAGAAAAGAGATTGGGCTATATTAATTAATTAAAAAAATTATTGAGTGCTTTGTATGTACCAGGTAGCCTTCTAGGTTCTGGGAATATATTAGTGAGGCATACAGGTAAAAATCTCTGCCCTCCTAGATCTCATATTATAGTGTGGAGTCAGAGACAATAAACATAATGAGTACATTATAGTATATGCTATAAGGCAATACGCTATAAGAAAAACAAATAGGAAGTCATCACAGAGAAAATGGCACTTTAGCAAAGTCGAGGGAAATATGGTCTAGATGCAACATTTAGATTTCTGTCAGCAATAGACTTTAGAATGTCATTAAAAAAACTGCTATTCAGGGGAGTTTGGTTAAAGGCATTGGTGACTGAGAACAAGTCTCAGCTATCTCCAGGAGAAGCCTAGAAAACTTGGAATTCACTGGGCAATAACGCCTGGCCACTCGATGAAAAGGAAAACCAGGTTCTAATACACAAAAGCAGAAGTAAGCAAATGGCCATTTTCAATAAGGTAAAACATTGAAGAAATGACATTGTGGCCACTAGAACTCTGTTTCCCTCTATGTCCTTGTATGATGGGTGTTGAACAGTTGAAGACTATCTCTAGATCCTACCTGCTAGTTTGGAGAAAACATCTCAGTATCCTGTGGAGTAGTCTTGCATAATACTTAAAGAGAAGGAAAGATATGTGGAATTTTTGTATCCATGTACTGGGTACCCAGAGTTCTTTTGAGCAGTTTTTTGCTCATTATTTAGATTCATATGGTTGTATATTAAGAAAAGAGTGAGTTCTCTTCCATGTTCTACTTTTAAGAAGAGAATTGGACAAAATTGAACTAAACACACATATGTCTTCAATACCAAGCATCTGAGATGATTAAAGACTTTTCATTATATGGTAGTCTGAGCTATAGGCTGAGTCAACATCAGAGGATGAGGATGGCTTTTTTGAGGTATTGGAGTTGGGGAGGTGAACGTTGACATTAGTATAGTAAAGCTTTAAAGACTGAGGAAATGGATATTGAAGACTTCCTCCTGGATCAAAAAAAAAACCATACATTTTATGTATACTCCATTTTTTCTAACTATATTGTTATTTGTTGTATGAAAAATGTTATTTGAAATGAATTGCAAATACCATGTTAATTCTTCCATTATCTTTTAAAATAGTCAACAGCATAAATATATTTGGTGCCTCAATATGTATTTGTACTCCATTTAATTTAATTAATAAGATTAACTCAAGTAATAATTTTGCATACATTTACTAAAATAAAGTTTAAAATATTAAAGTAATTGTAAAATTAGTAAAGAATTACTTTAAAACCTTCAGAAGTTTCAACCAGAGTTTGAAATTGCTCACCAAGCATTGTATTGCAAGGGTTCAAATTAAACTACATTATGAGCTTTGTAATAGGTTGTTAAAGAATAGATTTAGGCAAAGAATAACCTGCACCCTTTTTCTAAGTTACCAACGAATCTCAGAGAATCATAGGCCACTTATTGATAATAAATTAGATATTAAAAATCATTTTTAAAAAAGTCATTATCACCAGTCACAAATTATGCAACCTAGATCTAGGAAGGAAATATCTAGTCTAAGGTGGTCCAAGTTAGTGGTGAAAATAGGGCTAGAACCTAGGTTGCTTTAAATCTAGCTCACTGCCAACTTTGGTCTATCATGCAACTTCTCATTACATGGTAGTTTGAGCTATAAGTTGACTCACCATTAGAGGATGGCTTTTTTCAGGTGTTGGGGTATGATAGGTGGATATTAATATTAGTATAGTACCACCTTAAATACTGAGGAAATGGATATTATTTAACAGCACTTGCATATTCAAAAACTTTGAGTAGGGAAATGGGTCCAAAAGAAGAGCTGAACTTCATACCAGTGCATCATTTTGGAAATGCATTATTTGATTTTGTGGGTAGATAGTAGTTTTAAATTTTTAATATATTTTAGTTTATGTCAATTTCTTGCATTGGATTGGAGACCTTTAGCTTTCTGATTCTTAAACTCAGCTTTATATCCTCCTTCCACATACCCTAGTAATAATTAAGATTTTTTTTAAAGAGTAGTCTATGTGGGGCCATTGTGAAATGAGAATTATTCAAATAAAATAAGGATAACCATGAAGAAATCATACCAGCAAGGAAGCAATACCAATATGTATAACTGTGTGAAAGAAATTTCAATAACAGGCTTTTCTTTTGTAGTCTGTTAGTCTTTGCCTAAACTCCATGATGTAGCACAAAT
>VBSM01000656.1:1610742-1621570 GCA_008086735.1 Cheirogaleus medius | reverse complement strand
GAAGTTTCTGTTCATTTCCATTGCCCATTTCTTAATGGGGTTGTTTGATG
Source organism: Cheirogaleus medius (assembly GCA_008086735.1). Lineage (NCBI taxonomy): Eukaryota > Metazoa > Chordata > Mammalia > Primates > Cheirogaleidae > Cheirogaleus > Cheirogaleus medius. Next base: position 1,621,520 of record VBSM01000656.1, on the reverse strand, counting down.
TTTTTCTTGTTAATTCTTTTAAGTTCTAGATAGAGTTTTGTTATTAGGCCTTTATCAGAAGTGTAGAGGGCAAATATTTTCTCCCACTCTGTGGGTTGTCTATTTGCTCTACTGATAGTTTCCTTAGCTGTGCAGAAACTTTTTAATTTGATCAGATCCCATTTGTTTATTTTTGATGCGGCAGTGATTGCCTTGGGGATCTTCCTCAGAAATTCTTTGCCTAGACCAATATCTGATAGGGTTTTCCCCACATCTTCTTCTAGGATTCTTAAGGTATCATGCCTTAGGTTTAAGTCTGTTATCCATCTTGAGTGAATTTTTGTGAGAGGTGAGAGGTGGGGATCCTGATTCGCTGTACTGCATGTAGCTAGCCAGTTTTCCCAGTACCATTTATTGAAGAGAGAATCTTTTCCCCATTGTATATTTTTGTCTACTTTATCAAAAATTAGGTTGCCATATACTGATTTTTTCATCTCTGGTATCTCTGATCTATTCCAGATATTGATGCTTCTGTTCTTGTGCCACTGCCAGGGTGATTTAACTATTATTGTTTTATAGTACAGCTTGAAGTCCGGAAGCCTGATGCCTCCCAGTTTGTTCTTTTTACTTAAGATTGCTTTGGCTATTCATGGTTTCTTCTGGTTCCATACGAAGTGAAGAATTATTTTTTCTAGATCTGTAAAGAATGCTGGTGGTATTTTGATGGGGATTGCATTGATTCTGTAAGAAATTGCAGATGATTTAAACAGATGGAAAAATATTGTCCAGTTATTTCTTTAACGCACCTTTTCCTTGTACCTTGTCACACACAACTAGTAATAACCAGCAGATATTTTCAATATTTTGCCTGGATATATATTTTCTCAAGTATAAATGTTAATTTGGTATATTTTCTATATTCTAGTTTACCCCATGTTTTGCCAAATGTTTCACCACTAGATAACGCGGTTTTCCCTTTATCCAGGCTGCTATAGCAGTTTCCTAACCATTTTTCCAGCCTCCATTGTTTCTGTACTGTTTTTCCAGTCTCTACCCACTGCCTTTTCCAAAGCCAATGACACATATTTTAGGTTTGTACTATAGCAGCACTTAGCCTCTAAAAACAAATTTCTGTATTTGCTATATACTGCTATAATATAAAAATAAACAACCCAAACTTGGGGATTTAAAATACTAGGCATTTATTTATCTCATAAGACTGTGGGCTAACAATTTAGAATGGACTTTCTTCTGGGCCATCCTTCTGGTCTTAGTTGGGCTCACTCACACATTTAGTGTTAGCTGGCTCTCACCCAGGATAATAGCCATGACTGTGCCATAGGTCTCACCTCATCCAGCAGGCTATCCTGGGCATTTTCTCATGGTGAAGGCAGAAAAAAACAAAAGTGGAAGTAAAAATACCAAGTACTTTCCAAGCCTCCGATTGCATCCAATTTTCTAATGTTTCATTGGCCAAAGCAAGTTTTTTGGTCAAGTCCAGAGTCATTATGAGAAGGTACTGCCAAAGAATGTTGACAAAGGGAGACAAAAACTCGGGGCCATTAATTCAATCTATCTAAAATACTTGTTATATAACTGCCTCAATTATGTTAACTTTTTTCTTATCAGTAGGATGGTAGAAATCTCCATCCTACTAGGAAAAGGAATTGCTAATGCCTTTTTAGGTTTTGCTAAGAATGGCTTAAAAAACATATTTTTTGAAATGGAAGATATAAAAAAAACAGAGCAATAGTTTAAAGAGATGAGGACTTAGACAAGGCTTTTCAATGTCCAATGCCTATAGGGGTTAGGAAGATAGTACAGGTTGAGTATTCCTTATCCAAAATGCTTTGGATCAGAAGTGTTTTGGATTTTGGTATTTTTTACATTTTGGAACTTGTACATATATATTAATATAATGAGATATCTTGAGGATGGGACCCAAGTCTAAACGCTAAATTAATTTATGATTCCTATATATCTTATACACATATCCTGAAGTAATTTTACACAACAGTTTTAATAATTTTGTGTACTTGTCAAATGAGGTCAGTTGTCGAATTTTCCACTTATGTTGTCATGTCAATGCTTAAAAAGTTTCCAATTTTTGAACATTCCAGATTTTGGATTTTTAGATTAGGGATGCTCAACCCACATAATTAATGAAGCCAGTGTTTTAGTAAAACTTTCAGGTTTGTTTTTCCCACTAATGTGAGGAAATAAAGAAAGTGTATGAAGATAGTAGAGATTTGAGAAGGCTAATAAAAACTGCTGGAACAAATGTAAATTCCACTGCTTAGATAGATTTCAATAGCAAATTTGATATACTAAAGTAAAAACAAATCAGAGGGTACTATTGTTGGACTTGAAGTCAAAAACAATAACAAGGTTCTTTTGGCAATTCACTGGACAAGTGGCTTGGATAATACTAAATTTTGTTCTATGGTGAGTTGTATCATATCTACTTCTGGGCATTGATTTGAAAAGAGTGGTGCTACACTAGAGTGTGTTCAGAGAAGAGTGATCAGGATAGTGAAGAAACTACAATGACCCAGTTTTCTGGGGATTGAGGGCATTCCCAGGATGTGGAACTTCCAGTGCTAAAATCAGAAAAACTAAATGAGACAAGTTGTTCATCCCAGTGAGAATTTTTATCCATATTGTAGGAAGAATGGCTGAAGGGATTTCAGCACATTTATCTTGGAGAAGCCATGATAAATTCTGTGCATATTTAAAGATGGCTATCATTTTATTTCCTTATAGCACCAAGAGGTTACAAAGATCAATAGGTAAAGTTATAGGTAGATGGATTTTGCTTCAATATAAGAAAAAAATTTATAATCATACCTTCCTGAAGATAAAATGGGATAGATCAAGAAGTAGCACTTCAGGTAAAAAGTCTCAAGTAATGGGAAACATAAAGTGTAATGATGTATTAGGCATGTTGCAGAGAGGATTAAAATTTTTGATGGAGAAGAAGGGGTTTGGACTTTGTAGCCTTTGCAGTCTCTTCCAATTTTATTTTCAATACATATGATTATACTGGGATCATAGGATATTTTAAGTAAGACAGCCAATATATGTTTGAAAATCTTACATTCACTGTCAAAAAAGTATTAGAAGAATTTTGAAAGAGCAAAATAAGAAGAACTATAGGTCAGGAGAAAAAACAAAATTAATCTGGGGTTAGTGTAACAAGTGATGTAAGCTGTCAAATCACTTTTGAAGCAGCCTCAGATAGGAGATCAGCCATGGATGAAGCAAGACCATTTTAGAAGTGAATGAGAAACAGTCACTGAGGATGGTGAAGTAATTCAAGCATTAAATTAATTCTTACATGTTTACCAAACGGATGGCGAAAATGTGACTACTCTTCTGTGTCTCAAGAAAAGCGTTTGTCACCGGGGTGATTGAAATGCCAAGTTTCTAGACAAAATTAGTGCCAAGTTTTAACCCTAAGTTTGCCTTCACCAAATTTCGGTATTATCCCAGAGAAATCTTAAGCCTTGTCCTCGACCGCTTGCATTTGGGCTAAGTAGCACCAGGAGTTGGCAAAATGGAAGCCATAGTCATGACCAAAGTACTTCCACCTGCCTGAGACCAAACAGTTTTAGTGCCTATAGGGTAGAAGAGCCCTTCACAAGATTGAGTGAAAAAGAATGGTTGCATTCCAGATCCTGAGGCACTAATGCAAACCTGGATTTCATTTTCAAAATCCTTGCTTACATAACACAGTTTATTTGAATTTGCTAATTTGCAACACTTTCCCATACCTATTTCCCTGTCTGTATTAAGGATAAGGTTTATTCCAAAATAATTAAGGCATGAGAGTAAACTGCAATCTGCTACAAATAAAGTTGCAAAGGCAAGACAAAAGTTACATGTACTGGATCCCAACAGGATACACAGTTTTGTGCTAATTATTGCAGGGACATGAAGAAAGAATAGGTATGTCCCCTAACTTCAATGAGTTTCAACATAGTTTCTGGGGCTAGACAGGACAAGAATACTCCAATTTGGCAAGCATTAATTTAACATTCACTAAGAACTTAGGTACTTTCACATAGTTGTCTTAAAGTTAATATTCTCCACCTTTTACAGGTGAAGAAATGTGAATTGCTCATATAGTGATTGTATGTTTCTTTTTGCCTAGACCAGTTCCAGTTTATGCCTGTTGTCCTGGTATATTTTTAACAGCATCTTATTTCACTCTCCAAAGTTCTCTAATTATAATTATAAATTATATGGTCACCCCAATTATCATAGTAGTAGATTCCAAACATGAAATTAAAATATTGGTCTTCTTATTTCTTCTGCTCTTTGGAACATGGTATGAATTGAATATTATATAGTGGAAAGATGACAGAAATCAACTGCTATCTTCTGAAAATTCCTTGTTAATATTGGCATTTCCAGACAATTGCTCATTCATCTTCAAGTAAGCACTCTTGTCCCTTTGAAACCCATGCTCTCTGCTCTGTCATCCTCATCTGTTCTCTACAATCAGTATCACAGTCACTAGCACACATTTCAACTGAGGACCATAGAACCTCAGTATTGGCATTTGTCGATTCATCCAACACCCTGGCCTCAAACCTTCTTGACTCCATAAAATCACAACCAATCCACTTGGGATGCTCATTCCCATGGCCATTTATAGGATACTAAGTTATTATCAGAAATTATTCTACTTCTAAAAACAAAAATTCCAATACCACTTATACACCAAAACCTCCTTTTCTTCTAGCTTTCATGCCATTATTCCTGCCTAAATAACTTTATTTAGTCTCATAGTTACTTTGTTTTTGTTGGCTCCTATGTTTTCTGCCAAATAATCAATCTACTCTTGGCCTCACTTTCTTTTCTACCCAGCATGTACTCTTGAAATTTCATTTGTCTGTATAATGTTTATTTTTTACATGTTGATAATGGAACCAGGGCTACGTGTTTGTAGCCATAGCACTTCACATAAAACCTGGGTAATAATGGGTACTGGATACATATATGTTAAATAAATAAAATAATTACAACAGGGGGATTACTTGATCTTTATTAAACTTTCTCCTCTCACTCTCATAATAGAGTTATGAATAGCACATTTGGAAAGACTAACTGGCACAGAATGGGTCTAATGAGGCTGTAGTAAGGAATTAAATCCTCAGGTGAGCCACCCTGCTTTGAACTATTACACAAAAATATAATAGTATCCTAATGTTTGATCAGCTATGTCACTTATTATTTTTATGATTTTATTTTTATAAGATTAGTACATGTAAATTTATTCTCTCCTAGGTAATTATCAATTTATTTTAATTGTTGGCCAGTAGGTATATAGTGGTTCTTAGCCTTTGGGTTCATACTCCAAATAGCTGGATGGCCTATAGGAAGAGTCAATTTAGAGGCACATTTAGCAATGCGTATTGCATATAAAAGGTATTACATAAATTTACTGTTTGATAAGCATATTTTCCTACTCACACATGCACTGAAAACATAAAAATGCAACTATATGACAATAGCACAATGGAAACATTTAAAATAGTGTTTAAAAATAGGATTTACCATTAATTAACCAATATTTTCTAAATATGAACCCCTTCATATAATGAAATATCTTATTTATAAATATTTGACTATTTTAAATAACTATGTAATATAAGTAGGTCTTCATAAAATATATTTTTTACTCATCCTAAAATTTTTTGTAGACCAGATTTCTTTGTGGTTCTGCAACCTCTGTTTAGTTTTATTTCAATAGTCTTTAGAAGACATAATTCTGACAATGGCAGAGCAGTTACCTTTATAATAATCCATCTACTGAAAACACTTAGAAAATCTGGATAAACATAGAAATAACATTATAACATAAAATAGTACAATGTAAAATAAATTAATGCATAATATAGACATATATATATGTGTCTCTGTGTGTATGCATAAAATATACAATAAGAACTATAAGAACTACAAATAAGAGTACAGGATTCATAAAAGAAGAGGGTTCCTGTTAAATACCTTACATTTTCATTTGGGAAGCTGAAAGGCTCTACTCCAGAGTAAGGATAAAGTTGAGTAGACAAAGCATCACAAGCATACTCAAAACCCTCAAACTCTCATTAGATTAAGGAGATCTGGAATTTTAAGTGCCCTCATCTAGCTATTTACCAGAATCAAAATTAAATTTAATATGGAATTCTTTAGCTTTCAATAAAATATAACCAATTACCCAAAGAAAACATTTGAGAAAATAAAGAAAAAAATACACTAAAAATAGACACAAAGGAGATTCATATACTGGGTTATCAGACAAGGACTATGGAATAGTTACGATTACTATAGTAAAGGAAGTTAAAAAATTTGGTAGAGGACTAGAAACTGAAAATTAAAGATAATATATAAATTCTAGAATTCAGAAATAAGCTAAGCTAATTGAAGGTAAGAACTCAATAAACATAGGTTTAACAGCAGAGTGGATGAAAATGAAGAAAGAAATAGTTAATTGGAGATTACTCAGAAAAAAAATTCATCCTGAAACACAGAGAAACAAAAAGAGATGAATATGAGCAAAGGCTTAACATTGGGCCTCAGCCTTGGAAATTACAGAGTTGTGTAAAAGTGTCTGTATCTCCTTTGTTTGCTACATGAGACTGCTTTTGGGAGAACTGTGAGTTGGTGTTTAGGGCTTGGGCCTACATGAATAGAATGATATTTAATGATAAAAAACTAAGGTTATGATATTTTCTGTGTCAAAGTGATAGACACACATATTGGCTCATATCTTTGGCAGATGTATATACCCTATGTGAATAAAACACCAACAGAACCTATATATACTTGGGAATCTGTTGGGCTTCCCAATAGGATGAAAGTGACATATCTGTTGGATTTCTTGCCTTTGTACTTGCATCAAAAATTGTGGTACTACAAATATAAATACAGAAAATAAATAAGCAAACATTGGTTCCACATATGTGTGTATATATACATATATATAAAATATATATATTATTGTTCCATCATATCTCATATATACATCATATATACATCTGTATATATGTACACACACTAATATATAGGATTGGAGAAAAGGAAGAAATTGAGCAGAAATAATGTTGAAGTGGTGGTAGCTGAAAATAGTCCAAACTGATAAAAGACATGGAACTACAGATTCAATAAATTCTATAAACCGAAGAATATGAATACAAATAAAATAATGTCCAGGAACATCAAAATACAATTATTGAGAAGCAAAGACAAAGGGAAAATATTAAATTGAGCTGAAAAAAGGCACTAGCATCAAAGGAACAATATGACTATGGATAACTTATCAACAGAAAAAAGCAATATTTTCAAAGCCCTAAAGAAATAGTTATTAACATATGTCTATAAACAGCAAAAAGAGACTTCCAAATGAAGGCATCAAAAGTCTGTTTCTGATTTAAGTGGAGTAGCAAGTATCAGACAACTCTTTCTACCAAGAAAAATTATAATGATGTATATTTAAAAAGGGTCGTTTGATAAGCACATCAATTTGGTTACTAGGATTTTGTTGAGAATTTTTGCATCGATATTCATAAGGGATATTGGTCTGTAGTTTTCTTTTTTGTTGCATCCTTTCCTAGTTTTGGTATCAGAGTTATGTTGGTTTCATAAAATGTATTTGGTAGGATTCCATCCTTCTCAATGTTGTGGAATAATTTCTGCAGGATAGGCACCAAATCTTCTTTGTAGGTGTGGTAAAATTCAGGTGTGAAACCATCTGGCCTGGGACTTTTCTTATTAGAAAGGTTTTTTATTGCTGTTTCAAATTCAGTACCTGATATTGGTCTATTCAGGAATCCTATTTCTTCCTGGTAGAGCCTAGGGAGGCTGTGTGCTTCTAGAAATTGTCCATCTCCTCCACATTTTCCAGTTTGTGTGCATAGAGGTTTTTGTAGTATTAATAAATTATATTTTGTATCTCTGTAGCATCAGTTGTAATTTCTCCTTTATTTTCCTGATGGAGATTATTAGAGATTTTTGTTTTCTGCTTTTCATTAGTCTAGCCAAAGGTGTGTCGAATTTGTTTATTTTTTTCAAAGAACCAACTTTTTGTTTTATTAATCCTCTGTACGGTTTCCCTATTGTCAATTTCATTTAGTTCTGATTTGATCTTAATGATTTCACTTCTTCTGCTGGGTTTGGGGTTGGTCTGTTCTTCTTTTTCTAACTCTTTGAGTGGATTCATTAGGTTGTCTATTTGTGATCTTTCTGTCTTTTTGATATAGGCATTTATGGAAATAAACTTTCCTCTCAGGACTGCTTTAGCTGTGATCCACAGATTTTGATAACCTGTGTCTCCTTTGTCATTTAGTTCAAAGAAACTTTTGATTTCCATCTTGATTTCCTTGTTTATGAAGTAATCGTTCAGTGTAAGGTTGTTTAGTTTCCACGACTTTGTGTAGAAATGGGGGTTCCTGTTAGGGTGGATTTCTATTTTTATTCCCCTGTGATCTGAAAAGATATATGGTATAATTTCTATTTTTTAAAAATGTTTGCGACATGCTTTGTGTCCTAGGATATGGTCAATCTTAGAGAATGTCCCATGAGCTGATTTGAAGAACATATATTCAGTGGTTTTTGAGTAGAATGTCCTGTAAATGTCAGTCAGGGCCATTTGTTTTAGAGTTCTGTTTAAGTCCATTATTTCTTTGATAATTTTCTGTTTGAAGGATCTGTCAAATACCGTCAGTGGGGTGTTAAAGTCTCCAGCTATTATGATGCTGTTGGTTATCAATTTGTTTAGAAAAAGTAGAGTTTGCTTCATGAATCTGGGTGCACCTAAGTTGAGTGCATACAACCAACTGGGCTTCAACCCAGAGATGCAGGGATGGTTCAACAAATGCAAATCTATAAATGTAATTCACCGTATAAATAGAAGCAAAAACAAAGACGATATGATACTCTCAATAACACAGAAAATGCATTTGACAAAATCCAACACCCTTATAAGATAAGAATGCTTAACAAAATAGGCAAAGACAGAGCTTACCTAAAAATGATATAAGCCATATATGACAAACCCACAGCCAACATTATACTGAATGGGGAAAAATTGAAAGCATTCCCACTTAGAACTGGAACAAGGCAAGGTTGCCCACTATCTGCACTTCTATTCAACATAGTGCTAGAAGACCTTGCTATAGCAATCAGACAAGAGAGCAGAATTAAGCGTGTCCAATGGGAGCAGAAGAGATCAAACTCTCACTCTTCGCTGATGACATGATATTATACCTAGAAAACCCCAAGGATTCAACCAAGAGACTCCTTGAATAATAAATGAATTTAGTAAAATCTCAAGATCAATACATACAAATCAAAGGCATTCATATACACCAGTAAAAGTCAAAGTGAGAACCAAAACAAAGACTCGGTTCCCTTCAAAATAGCAACAAAGAAAATAAAGTACCTAGGAATATATTTAACTAAGGATGTAAAAGACCTCTACAGGGAGAACTATGAAACACTGAAGAAGGAAATAGCAGAGTATGTAAAGAGGTGGAAGACCACACCATGCTCATGGGTTGGCAGAATCAACATTGTTAAAATTTCTATACTACCCAAAGTAATTTACAGAGTCAATGGAATCCCTTTTAAAATACTGTCATCAATATGATATTATACCTAGAAAACCCCATGGATTCTTCCAAGAGACTCCTAGATTTGATAAATGAATTTGGTAAAGTTTCAGGCTATAAACTCAATATACACAAATCAAAAGCATTTGTATATGCCAAGAACCATCAAGAAGAACCCAAATAAAAAACGCAATACCCTCTACTATAGCCACAAAGAAAATTAAATATCTAGGAGTATATTTAACCAAAGATACAAAGATTTATACAAGGAGAACTACGAAACACTAAAAAAAGTAACTGCAAACGATTTAAACACATGGAAAAATCTACCTCGTTCATAGACTGGTAGAATCAATATCGTTAAAATGTCAATATTACCTAAAGTGATCTACAGAATCAATGCAATACCCATCAAATTACCATCAGCATTCTTTACAGAGCTAGAAAAAACAATTCTTCACTTTGTATGGAACCAGAAAAAACCTCGTATAGCCAAAGCAATCTTAAGTAAAAATAACAATCTGGAAGGCATCAGTCTTCCTGACTTCAAGCTGTACTATAAAGCAATAATAGTTAAATCAGCCTGTAATTGGCACAAGAACAGAAGCATCGATATCTGGAATAGATCTGAGATACCGGAGATGAAACCATTAGAATACGGTAACCTAATCTTTGATAAACCAGACAAAAATATACAATGGGGAAAAGAATCTCTCTTCAATAAATGGTGCTGGGAAAACTGGCTAGCTACATGCAGAAGAATGAAGCATGATCCCTACCTCTCACCTCTCACAAAAATTCACTGAAGATAGATAACAGACTTAAACCTAAGGCATTATACCTTAAGAATCTTAGAAGAAGATGCTGGGAAAACCCTATCAGACATTGATCTTGGCAAAGAATTTTTGAGGAAGACCCCCAAGGCAATCACTGCAGCATCAAAAATAAACAAATGAGACCTCATCAAATTAAAAAGTTTCTGCACAGCCAAGGAAACTATCAGTAGAGCAAATAGACAACCCACAAAGTGGGAGAAAATGTTTGCTCTCTTCTCCACTGATAAAGGCCTAATAACAAGACTCTATCTAGAACTTAAAAGAATTAACAAGGAAAAATCAAACAATCCCGTCAAGAAATTGGCAATGGAAATGAACAGAAACTTCTCCAAAGAAGACAGAATAA
>VBSM01000656.1:1594166-1605610 GCA_008086735.1 Cheirogaleus medius | reverse complement strand
GGGGTGGTAGGGGCAATGTATGTAACCCTAACAATATCTGTATCCCCATTATATTATGAAATAAAAGCAAAAAAAATAAAAAATTAAAAAAAATAAAAAGAGCATACATTTTTCAAAAGGAGATAGACAAATGGCCAACAAACATATGAAAAAAATGCTCAACATCACTAATCATCAGGGAAATGTAAATTAAAACCATGATGACATACCACCTCACCCCTGTCAGAATGGCTATTATTAAAAATTCATAAAACAATAGATGTTGGCATGGATGTGGTAAACAGGAAATGCTTATTCAGTGTTGATGGGAATATAAATTTATAACTTCTATGGGAAACAGTGTGAAAATTGCTCAAAGAACTAAAAGTAGACCTACAATTCAATCTAGCAATCCCACTACTAAGTATCTATCCAAAGGAAAATAAGTAATTATAACAAAAAGGCACATGCAGTCATATGTTTATCATAGCACAATTCACAACTGCAAAGATATTAAATCAACCTAAGTGCCCATCAACTGAGTGGATAAAGAATATGTGGGGTGTGTGTGTGTATATGTATATATACACATACATACATATACATACCATGGACTACTACTCAGCCATAAAGAAGAATGAAATAATGTCTTTCATTGCAACTTGAATGGATGGATAGAACTGGAAGCCATTGTCCTAAGTGAAGTATCTGAGGAAAAGAAAAATAAATTCCTCATATACTCACAAATGGTAACTAAATGGGTATATATGGTCATAGAGAGTGTTATGATGGACTTAGGAGACTCAGAAGAGGAAAGTGTGGGAGGGGGTGAGGGTTCAAAAACTATGTGGTGGGTACAATGTATACTATTTGGGTAAGGGGTATAGTATAAGTCCTGACTTCACCACTTATGGAATTCATCCATGTAACAAAAAAAACTACTTGTACCCCCTAAATCTACTGAAATAATAAGAAAAAAGAATATAGACAAAAAGATGGAGAATTTTACAGATAATATACAATAAAAATAATCAAATGGAAATTCTAAATAAAAAACAAAATAGCTAAAATTAGTAATTTGATAGGTTTAACAGTGGATCAGACATAATAGAATAGATAAATAGTGAACTGGAAGATACGTAGCTCAGTAGAAAATATACAGAATCAAGCATAGAGAGGAAAATGATGAAAAATACAAAAGGTCTGTTATATGTGAAAATGCAGTCTAGGAAGAAGATTGAATGAATCAGAAAAATATTTGGAATAATATCAGCCAATAATTTTCCCAAAGTGATGAATACTATATACCATAGATAAGAAAATGTGTGTGTGTGCACACACACAAAGCACATCATGGATCTGGAGATTTAAATGCTAGTCATTGATTTGGAAGGTCCAGGGAATACCAGTAATGGACTGGGGAATTGTTAAAGAAAGGGAATGCCAGATACTATTTTGTGTTGGTGTGGGTGATGGAGATTATTTTTGTGAGTTACTTTTGAGAAAAAGTAAAAAAAAAAAAAAAAACAAAAAAAAAACTTCCTCAGTATTATCTCAACCAAGGGATAAGGGATAATAGAATATTTATACACCTACTTACAGAGTCATCAGTGAAGGGCTGTTCTCTAAGGGTATCAATTCTCCAGGACTTCTGGCGTGTCATGTCAACATGGGCAGCATGACCTTTCTGTAAATAGCCCTCAGATAGAGAGTTACTTCAAATTCCCAGTAAGGCAGAGCACATGATAGTGTTCCAGGGATATAGGTGAGGCACTGGCAGCACCTGCTATAACAATTGACAAAAATGACCTCATTGACATTTATAGAAGACCGAATGAAAAACTGTAGCATATACATTATTTCTAAGTGCACATGGAACATTTACCAAAGTAGGCCATATGCTGGGCCATAAAACAAGTTTCAACCAATTTTACATGATTAAAATCATACTGAATATATTCATTGACCACAGTGAAATTAAACCAAAATTTAATAATGAAATGATAACCAGAGAAATCCACAAATGTTTTTTATACTAAATACTCTACTCCAAAAGTACTTACTACTTCTCTTTTAAGAAAAACTGGTGTCTAGTATGGCAGAGAAGGTATCTATGAGGTAGAAAAATGTGTGCCAAGACATGGGAATTAGTTCAGAGAAGAATAAAGCAGGTTCCATGCAGAGGGGATAATATGTGTGGAGGCTATAGAAATCAGGGAAGAATTCTTAGAAGAGGCATCTTGAAATGGGCCACAAAAGATTACTAAGATTTGGCTCAGCAGAGGGTAGGAAAAGCAAGGGCATTACAGGCAGAAAGAAAAATATGATTAAATATTGGAATAGATACAAAATATTGGTGACAGTGAACCTGAATAAATCAAGCCTTTTTGTTGGGTAGTTTTGGGGAATTAAGCTGGAGATGCAATATGGGATAAGATAATTGTGTAGAGGGCAAAGATTAGCTGTGGCCCAATACACAAGTGGTGCCTATGTATATACTTAAGTAGCATGCCTCTTTTCTAAGGGCTTCAATACAATATTACTTAAAAACTAAGTTTACCCACTGAGATATTATAAGCCACTGAGTAAATATATCCTTTTAATGGCACATGTAAAAATGGTCCACCTTCTGTTCCAGGGAATGCATTCTTCTGTTTAGTATATAATGTAACAGCAGATTGCTATCAAGCCCAGTGTTATTTAGTAACAGATTGTTACAGTAGACCAATTTAATTTAGCTCATCCTTCATCTTCCAGCGGGCACTGGAATGGACCCTTTCAGTTAACTGAATATTCTGTACATTTTGCTATGCAAACACACAGGGTTTAGGAACATTTACAAAATTTAAGGATATTTCAAGTCAATTGATACAAATTAAGAACACAAAAATTATGTACTTAAATTCTCTTTCAGTTAATTTCAGTTTATCTTTCTCTAATGGTTCCAAAAGCCCTTTGAGATCTTACAGGTAGAGTCTCAGGTCATCTATATAAACACCTATTCTTACAAAATTATGTGTTCAGACACATTGATACCAGAAGCATCCAGTCAGGGGTTGCTGAAGAAAATAATTTCTTATAAGGTGGTACTCTAAACAAGTATGAGAAAAAGAGTGATGGAGTATTGGATAAATCTTGGAGAACATCCTCCCAACAGATGACAGATTTGGTAAAAGAGGGTGTTTCCTATGCTGAACATGAGGGATGTAGGACTGTGTGTTCCCCATTAGAATCCCCAATGAGGATAAGATTAGACCCTCACAATTATTATTATTTATATTTATAATATTTACAAAACTATCCCCATTTTACAAAAGAGGAAACAATGATTATTAACTCAGCTACTATATGTAACCTGCCTATAGTCACACAGCTAATAAGTTTGGAAATAGTATTTATATTCAGATTTGTCTGTTTTAGAATTACTCTCTTTTTACCATTCCACACATTCTCATATTCACATTGCTAATAGCTCAGAAGGGTAAAGAAAAAAATAATTATAGCAAATATGTTGAGTGCTATGTGTCAGCTAGTGAACTAAGTACTTCCCACAAGTTATCTCAACTTAACTCATCTTAAAATTTTAGAAACAGGTCCAGAGAGATTAAGTAACATGCCCAAGGTCACACAGTAAGTGAAAAACAAGTTTTTTTCTTTTTAAGGTTGTTTTATTTTATTTTTTATTTTAATTTCAAAATATTTAGGAGGTGCAAGTGTTTTTGTTACATGACTGAATTGTATAATGCTGAAGTCAGGGCTTGTAGTGTCCCTGTCACCATAGTAGTATACATTATACGCACTAGGTAAGATTTTATCCCTTAACCCCTTCTCCACCTCTCACCTTCTTAGTTTCCAATGTCCTTTACATTCTGTATGACTATGGTTTAACATCATTTATTTCCCATTTATTAGTAAGTATGTGTGGGCTGGTTTTTCCATTCCTGAGATACTTTACTTAGGATAATGTTTTCCAGTTCCATCCAAGTTATTGCAAAATTCATTATTTAATTACATTTTATGGCTGAGTAGTACAACATAGTATAGATATACCAGATTTTCTTTATATACTCATCAATTGATTGGCATTTAGGTTGATTCAATGTATTTGCAATTGTGAATTATGCTGCAATAAACATTTGGGTGCAGGTGTCTTTTTGATATAATGACTTTTTCCCCCCTTTGGATAGCTACCCAGTAGTGGGATTACTGGATCTAATGGTAGGTCTACTTTTAGGTCTTTGAGGAATCTCCACACTGTTTTCCATAGAGGTTGTACTAATTTACACTCCTACCACCAGTCAATAAGCATTTCTTTTTCACTGCATCCATGTAAACATCTATAGTGTTTTAATTTTTTAATAATGGCCATTATGATAGGGGTAAGGTGATATTTCATTGTGGTTTTAATTTACATTTCCATGGTAATTAGTGATGCTGAGCATTTTTTCATGTGTTTCTTGGCCATTTGTCTATCTTCTGTTGATAAAAAAAATTTGTTCATGTCTTTTGCCTACTTTTTTATGGGGTTATTTGTCTTTTTCTTGCTGATTCTTTTGAGTTCATTGTAGATTCTGTGTATTAGCCCTTTAACAGTTGTATAGTTGTGACTATTTTCTCCATTCTATAGATGGTCTATTTACTCTGTTGATTATTTCTTTGGCTGTGCAGAAACCTTGCAATTTAATGAAGTCCATTTACTTATTTTTGTTGTTGTAGTATTTCCCTTTGGGGTCTTGTTATAAATTTTTTGCCTAGGACAATGTTTAAAAGAGCATTTTCTATGTTTTCTTATAGAAGTGTTATGGTTTCTGGTCTTTCATTTAAGTCTTTAATCCATCTTGAGTTAATATTTGTATATGGTAAGAAATAGGGACCTTCTTTCATTCTACTGCATGTGGCTATCCAATTTTCCCAGAACCATTTATTGAATAGGGTATCCTTTTTCTAGTCTATGTTTTTGTCTGCTTTGTGAAAAATCAGTTGGTCATAGTTATATGGTTTTATTTCTTGGTTTTCTATTTAGTTCCATTGGTCTATGTATCGACCTTTAAACCAGTGCCATGCTGTTCCGATTAACATAGCCATGTAATATAATTTGAAGTCAGAAAATGTTATGCCTCCCAATTTCTTATTTTTACTTAGGATTGTTTTGGCTATTAGGCCTAAGCCCAACACATTTCTGGTTTCTTACTTTGCAAGACATCCTTCCTCTTCTCTGCTCTGACGCTTGGTGGAAAGTCTCATGGCCACAATGAGATGGAAAATGAGTACAATCAAAAAACAGCCTATGCATTTTCCTGGTGCTCCTGAGGGATTTCTAGTTGAGGTAGTTACTTTCCACTCACCTAGCTGAGATAGCTAGGTGCCTCTTAAGGCAAGAACAGCCCCAATTGTTGTGGGTAAATTGATATATCTCTGTTCTTTCTCCATTTGTGTTCTGACCTAGCTTGAATCTGAAGCTCCTGCTGATTCTACTTCCAGGCACTGTTATCAACTGTTTCAGCAATGAAGATTACACTATTCTCTTTTCTGGTGTTGCTTCTGAATTTCAGTTTCATTGCAGCTTCTTTCTCTACCACCAGCTTCCTTTATGTATTAGACAAATTCACCAGCCTCTGGCCTTTTTACTCTTCCACAGAAACAGTTTTTTCTATTAAAGATTAGTTTCTTCTTTGATTGTGAAACAGCATATAATAGCAATTTAAATCAGTGCTTCTCCCACTTTAACATGCATCAGTATTGCCTGGGGATCTTCTTAACATGCCAGTTCTAATACATTAGATCTGGGGTGGGGCTTGAAAGTCTGCATTTTTAACATACACTTAGGTAATGCTGATGATGTTAGTCCATAGGAAGATTAACACATAACATATATGGTTGTGTATTTAAGAGCCAACCAAGTGAAAGAAATGAAGGGAAAGAAAATTTTTTGATTTCTTACTTTGAGAACTTGGAACTGCTATAAGATTTCCATATATGATCTAATTTAAACCTCCTGATAACATTACTAGGGACCAACTATCAGTCTTGTTTTAATGATAAATACATGGGGTTAGTAGAGTATAGACGTACCCCATCCAAGGTACCAAGGATACAAATGTGTCTGATACAATGTTACAGTTCTCAAGCATTACATTATACTGCTTTTACACTTATTTTAAAAATAGGACGTAGAAAGAAATACTTGGCAAAGTAAACCTAGCCATTTGATCTAAGAAATAGCCATATAATTGCATGCATTCAAAAGAGGTTCACTGGACACGTGAATGTGGCATACAGACAATTGATTATCAAATAATTGCCTGATAGCTCAACATACACAAGTCAATAAGTGTGACTCACCCCATAAACAGAATTAAAAACAAAACCCATATGATTATCTCAACAGATGCAAACAAAACATTTGATAAAATCCAGCATCCTTTCATGATAAAAACCCTCATCAATCTAGCCATAGAAGGAACATACCTCAAAATAATAAAAGCCATATATTATAAACACTCAGCCAATCTCATACTGAGTGTGGAAAAGTTGCCACCTAAGCCCAGTGAGATTGGCCTCTATCAAAAAATTCGAAAACAACAAGTGCTGGTGAGGATGTGGAGAGACAGGAACACTCTTACAATGCTGATGGAACTGCAAGTTAGTGCAACGTTTGTGGAAAAGAGTTTGGAGATACCTCAAAGAGCTAACAATAGACATAACATTTGATCCAGCAATAGCACTATTAGGCATTTACCCAAAAGAACAAAAGACATTCTATAATAAAGACATATGCACCCAAATGTTTATGGCAGCACAATTCACTATTGCAAGGATGTGGAAACAACCCAAGTGCCTGTCAATTCATGAGTAGATTATTAAAATTTGGTATATTAATACTACTCAATAATAAGAAACGACAGTGATCTAGCATCTCTTATATTTTCCTGGATAGAGCTTGAGCCCATCGTCCAAAGTGAGGTATCACAAGGACAGAAGAATAGGCTCCACATGTACTCACCATTAAATTGGCACTAACTGCTCAACACTATGGTGCTCACATGGTACTAATATTTTCCAGGGATTAGGAGTGTAGGGGTGGGTAAACTCACAACTAATGGACATAGTGAGAGTTGTAGGGGGTAAAAGACACACCCCAAATCATTGTTTGGGTATAGCAAAGTCATAACATGTAACCAAAATATTTGTGCCCCCATGATATCCTGAAATAAATAAATAAATAAGTTGAAAGAATTTCCCCTAAGAAGTGCAATAAGACAAGGATGCTCACTTTCACCACTTCTATTCAACATAGTACAGGAAGTCCTAAGCAGAGCAATCAGGCAAGAGAAAGAAATGAAGCACATGCAAATTGGAAAAGAGGAAATCAAATTATCTCTATTTGCTAAAGATATGATCTTATATCTAGAAAACCTTAATAACTGCTCCAAATGACTCCTGGATTTGATAAATGAATTCGGCAAAGTCCAAAGTTATAAAATCAACATAGAAAAACCAATACCATTTCTATACATCAATAATTACCCAGCTATGAACCAAATCAAGAATTCAATCCCCTTTACAATAGCTTCAGAAAAAATAATAATAAAATACCTAAGAAATATATTTAACCAAAGGAAGCGAAAGATCTTTACAAGGAGAACTGCAAATCACTGATGAAAGAAATTGTATATGACACAAACAAATGGAAAAGTATGCCATGTGTATGAATAGGAAGATTCACTATTGTTAAAATAACTATGCTGTCCAAAGTAATGTGCAGATTCAATGCAATTCAAAATATTGTCATTTTTCATTGAATTAGAAAAAAATTTAAATTCATATGGAACCAAAAAAGTGCACAAATAGCCAAAACAATCCTAGGCAAAATAACAAAACATATTTCATCATATGTCACATTAATTGACTTCAAATTATACTACAATACTACAGTAACCAAAATGGCATGGGACTGGCATAAACGTAGACACATAGATTAGTGGAACAGAAGGTTGAACCCAGGAATAAAGCCACATATTCACAGCTAACTGATTTCTGACAAAGTTGACAAGAACATACACTGAGGAAAAGACACACTATTCAATAAATCATGCCAGAAAAATTGGATAGCCATACACAGAAGAATGAAACTGTATCCCTATCTCTCACCATATATCAAAATTAACTCAAGATGGATTAAAAACTTAAATGTAAGACCTTGATCCAGAAACATTCTAGAAGAAAACCTACAAAACACTCTCCAGACATTGGCCTAAGCAAATAATGTTGACTAACAGTGCAAAAGAAAATGTGACAAAAATAAACATAAATAAATGGGACTTAATTAAAGTAAAAATCTTATGCACAGCAAAAGAAATAATCAATAGAGTAAATAGACAACCTAGAAAATGAGAGAAAAATCTTCATAAACTATGGATCTGACAAAGGACTAACATCTTCAAGGCACTCAGACAACTCAGCAAGAAAAAAAAAACATTAAGAAGTGGGCAAAAGACATGAACAGGCATTTTTTAAAAGAAGATAGACAAATGGCCAAGAAACATATGAAAATATGCTCAACATCACTAATCATCAGGGAAATGTGAATGAAAATCATAATGAGATACCATCTTACTCCAATTAGAATGGCAATTATAAAAAGAGTCAAAAATGATACATGTTGGTACAGATGTGGTGAAAAGGAATACTTATACACTGTTGTTGAGAATATAAATGAGAACAACCCCAATGGAGTTTAGTATGGAGATTTCTCAAAGAATTAAAAGTATATCTACTATTTGATCAAACAATCCCACTACTAGGTAGCTACCCAAAGGAAAATAAATCATTCTGTCAAAAAGATATCTGCATTAATATGTTTATTGCATCACAATTGACAATGTGAATGATATGGAATCAGCCTTAGTGCCCATCAACCAATGAGTGGATAAAAAACATGTGAGATATATATATATATACACACACACACACACACACACAAACACACACACACACCATGGAGTACTACTCAGCCATGAGAAAAGATGAAATAATGTCATATGTACCAACTTGGATGGAACTAGAGACCATTATTCTAAGTAAAGTAACTGAGGAAAAGAAAAATAGATGCTATATTTTGTCATGTATAAGGGGGAGCTGAATTATTGCTATTTAAGGACACAGAGAGTGGTATAATAGACATTAGAGACTCAGAAGAGAGGATGGTGGAAGGGGATGCAGGATTAAAAATCACCTGTGCAGCACAACATACACTATTTGAGTGATGGGTACACTAAAAGCCCAGACTTCACCACTATACAATATATCCATGTAATAGAATTCAAATTGTACTTTGTAAATCTATTAAAATATTTAAAAAGAGAAAAAAATAATAATTGGCTGGATAAACAAGAGTAAATATTCTTCTCAACAACTAAGATTATATGATATTGTATTTGGTAATGGTGTCATTTTAGATGACAAATATTTATCACTTTGCTGGATTTTATATGAGCACAAGAAGCTAAATTAGATTCAAACAATTAGCTTTATCCATGATATATCTAGTTTTGAAAACTAGGTTTGGTACTAAAACTAAAACTGGCTTTCTATTCCCTCATCATACTCAATTTTAAGATAACTGTCCTCCAGGAAAGAGTATACATGATTTATTGATTTGGGTGAATAAATTAGTAAAGGAAGAACAAAACTCTAGCTGGGCATGCAGGAGGGAGCCACTAAGACTTATCTACTTATCTCACAAAGACTACAAGCACATATGAAATCCACCTTGCCTAAGCTTAGGAGATCCAAGAGAGAAAAGGGAAAAGAAAAGCGATAAAGGAAGAGAGATTAAAGAGCTTGAGTTAAGCCTGCCTTGCCTTTTCAACATGTTTATTCTGTGTTCTGCTTAAAACATAGTACTTAGGAGTAAGTGTGTAGGAATGCAGAGATAAACTGGAAATACTCTCTCCCAAACTCCTCTCCATATCCCCCTTCCCCAACCAAAGAGAAGCAAAATCCCCTTTATATATCCTAGGCAGGAATCACAGGAAAGAAGTAAAAGTGCCCTCTCCCCAAGTACTTATGAAGATATACTTTTTGATGAGGGAGTACAAAGTGGATGTTAAACCTATGGCTCTAGTTAAATTGCCAGGGCTCCAATTCTGGCTTTGATAATTACTTTGTAACACTGAGCAAATCACTTAATCTCTCCATATGTCAATTGGCCTATACACTAAATAATAAAAGTAAATGAATGATTTGGGGTAGATAGTGGCTACAGCAGCATAGGTTTTGAGTCTCTCTGGATTATCATACATAAACATAACAACTAGATACCAAGATTAAAAACTCATGAGCAACACTTACAACAAAAGTAGGTGATAAGATACTTCCACAATCCAAAAATACAAGAAAATAAGCAGAACAAATACCAACATGGTAAGACCAGCATGCTATCAGGGATTGTGTAGAATAAAGCAAAGGGAGACAATAGAGCATCTGATTGGCTTGAGCACAAAAGAGCCCCAACATAGCCAAAACGTGTTCACTTGAAATATAGTAGACTAAATTGAGAACAGTAGCTTAGACTGGATGGGAATAGAATAAAGGAGATAAAGATATGATCTAGAGGAGGTTAAGTACAAATCTTGTAGTCCTGAATTGAAATTAAAAGTATACATATGAACTCATATGTTATCTCTATCTTCTATCTATCTATCTATCTATCTATCTATCTATCTATCTATCTTCACCAGCTCTATACATGGAAAAGGACTAGAAACATTGATTAAACAAGTAGCAATAAGCACTCTAACACTCAAATTGCATACTTTACACACCATATTTGATCAAAAGAAAATAAGGCATCTTAGAGAAATGGATGGTTCTACATCAGGCAAATGTTATCATACAGAATAATATACTATCAAAAACTACTCGGGTCATGTTTATAGAACTCACAAGCAAATTTGAAAATGATTTCCATGGCCAAATATGGGAAAGTTTGATCTTCAAAAAGGATTACAATAGGGGAGTGATGTCAGCAATATGTCGCTGTAGTCAGTTCCAACCTCTCATTCCCCCACAGAAGCATCAAAACACGAGAAGAAATGATCAGATTCAACTTTGTCAGAACTCTGGAAAACAGTCAAATGTCTAGAGCAACCAAACAGAATCAAGAAAAAGGCAATTTTATCACTTATCTCCGGTAAGAATGGCCTTTTTCAAAAAGTCCCCAAACAATAAATGTTGGCGTGGATGTGGAGAGATAGGAACACTCCTACACTGCTGGTGGGACTGCAAACTAGTTCAGCCTCTGTGGAAAGCAACATGGAGATACATTAAAGAAATACAAGTAGATCTACCATTTGATCCAGCAATCCCATTACTGGGCATCTACCCAAAATATCAAATGGCACTCTATGAAAGGGACACCTGCACTAGAATGTTTATAGCAGCACAGTTCACAATTGCAAAGT
>VBSM01000656.1:1580187-1594066 GCA_008086735.1 Cheirogaleus medius | reverse complement strand
AAAAAAAAAAAAAATGCTGCAGCTGAAATAAACTTCAGAATTCTGAAACAAAAGTTTATGGAAAACCATACTATAGTCCACCTAAGGCCCATGACCAAAACGAGAGAGACAGTTTATTTTTTTTTTTCCTTTTTGGAAATGAACACATTTAGGACTTTTAAAAACAAATAAACACAGGAATCAAGATGGCTGAATCAAGATATCAGAATAGATGCAGATAGTATGTGCCTCCTCCATGGAGAGGAACCAGAAAAGTAAGTAGACACATTTCGAACAGATTATCTAGGAGAGAATGCTAGGATTCACCATAGAAGTTCTGGGAAGAACCAAAAGTAAGTAAGGAGAAGGTTCAATGCTAGGGATTGGCTGAGAATCTCAGAAGAAGTTCTCCTGGAAGTGAGGAAACAGTAAGAGGGAAAGCCCCAGGGTTCCACACTCTGAAATGGACTTTTATAATCTTGGCTACAGAATTCCTCCCCTGACACAGGCATCGGGGCCAATATGGGAGCTGCCTAGAGAGTATACAGAGTCATTGCTCCATAAAGGGAACTCACATAGAATCCCAAAGGCATCCAAACCTATAGCAGCTTCAGCTGGTTGCCATTCTGAGAACCTAGATACCAGGGATCTGCAGACATTGTGGTTGCTGCTGCACTGCTTTGAGGAGAGGGAAGACTGGGGACTCAAAAGAACCCTTTGGAAAGTCTGCACCACCCTGATGCAGACTGCTGTTGAGACAGACATAAGCAAACCACACTCCCCACAGCTTCTTACCCATGATGCATGTCAGGAAGGGGACCAACCCACTGTGGTCACAGGCCCAGGTTGCCATTTTGAGAGCTTAACACTGGGCTGCACCCTGCCTTCAGGATGAGTTTAGGCTGACAGGAAAGCAGCTGCTACCCAGGCAAGGAAGGACAGGGAAAGCAGGTTCTCTGGTGCAAACCAAGAATAATATCCACTGGCCTACTATGGACTGTTGTTAGACCAAGATGCAAGTAGACCACACTCCCCACAGCTTCTTGTCCATTCTGCTTGCATGGAATGGGCCCTACCCTCTCTGATTGCAGGTCCAAGACACCATTTTGAGAGTATAATGCTGGGCTGTGCCCTGCTCTCAGGCCAGTTTTGGTCTCACACAAATCAAGGAAGGATAGAGAAACTAGGCTCTCCTTCACAGACCTGGGAAAAGACCCACCATTCTGCTATTCACAGCTGTGAGACCAAGACATGAATGAATCATATTCCCCACAGCTTCTTGTCTATGCTGATCACCTGAGTGGCCCCACCCTTTCTGGTGACAGGCCCACAGATGGTGCCATTTTGAGACTTTAATGCTGGGCTGTATCCTGCCTTCAAGCCATGTTTGAGGCAATGCAGCTGCAGCCACCATTTGGCCAGGGAAATCAACCTCTCCTAAGTACACTTAGATCCATATGTACTCCCTGCATGGGTGACTATGGAACTGGAGACTAGCCCTTTTAATCTATCACAGCTACCAGCAACACCAACACAGACCTGTAGGGTCCCAGTGGACTGCTCCACCACCACTACTATTATCACACACATTACATCAGCTGCCTAGATGCCTGAAAACCCTCCAACACAACAGGCCTGCTGCTCCCACTATTGCTTCTGAAAAAGCCACCTGGAGGCTTAAAAATCAGCCCTCCAGGAGCCACTAACACCAGTGTCAGTGTAAGTTGCTCTGGGGCCTAAAGTCAGGCACAATCAGTAGACTTCTGCTGCCTCTGTGGCCTGAAGACTGGTTCAGTTGGCATCCAAGTCCTCAGCAAAATGTCATCACAGCCTCATCTAATAACCATACCCTAAGCCACCAAGGAAATCACAATTACCACTAACCCTGTGTAGTACTGAAGAAATCATATAGTGGTCACACTACCACAGGTACCCATAATCAAAGCCTAAATGTCCTACTCAGCCAACAACATATAAACACTTTTGGGAAAAAAAATCTCCTCTATGAAAGGAATTTCAAAAAATTATAAGAAGTGATTGTTACAACAGATGTACAGATATCAATGTAAAGACACAGAAAACATGAAAAAGTAAACAAATATAACACCATCAAAGGACAACAATTGTACAGCAACAGATCCCAATGAAAAAGAACTCTTCAAAATGCCAGATAAAAAATTCAAAGCATTCATTTTTTAGAAGCTCAATGAGATATAAGAGAAATCTGAAAAACAGTACAAAGAAGTCAGAACATTAGTTCAGGATATGAATGAGAAATTTATCAAAGGTATATTAAACAGAAATATTGGAACTGAAAAACTAATTAAAGAAAATACAAAATACATTTGAAAACTTCAATAATAGACTAGAGAAAGCAGAAGAACGAATCTCAGAATTTGTAGACAAGTCTTTTGAAATAATTCATTCACAGAAAAATAAGAAAAAAAGAATAAAAAGGACTAAATAAAATATTCCAGACATTTGGGAATACATAAAGTGACAGAACTTAATGAATTATTGGTATTTCTGAGGGGAAAGAGAGATCAAAGAGTTTACAGAAACTACTTAAGGAAATCATTGATGAAAACATTCCCAGTCTAGCAAGAAAGTTAAACATCCAGACACAGGAAGGCCAGCGATGGTTAGGCAAACACATTGAAAAAAGGACATCACCATGGCTTATTGTATTCAGAATGTTTAAAGTCAAATTGAAATAAAGAATTTTAAAATTAGTAAGAGAAATGTGTCTATTCACCTATAAAGGAAACCCCATCAGACTAATAGCAGACTTCTTATCAGAAACCTTATAGGCCAAAAGAGAATAGCATGGCATTTTCAAAGTGCTATAGGGGGAAATAAAACTGTCAGCCAAGAACTTTATATCCTAACAGAATAAGATTCATACATCAAATAGAAATAAAGTTTTTCCCAGACAAGCAAATGCCGATGGAATTAGTCACCGCCAGACTAGCTCTACAAAAAATGTTCAAAGGTGTCTTAAACACAGAAAACATACAAGGTCAATATTCACCATCACAAAAACACATGAATATACACAATCACACAAAAAGTGAAAAGAAAGGAATCAGATGGCAACATGACAAAATGTGATCAAACTACAAAGAAATTAAGACAGAGAAAAATAAAGAAACAGAATTTATGAAACAACTGGAAAACAATTAACAATATAACAGGAACAAAGGCTCATATATCAATATTAACTTGAATGTAAATGGGTAAAATGTTCCAGTAAGACAATGGAGATGGGTAGAAAGGATAAAATAAACATGATTCAACTAGTGCTGCTTATAATAAACTCATCTTACCTGTAAATACACACATAGACAAAATAAAGGCATCAAAAAGTTACTACATGCCAATAAAAACAAAAAGCCAGCAGGAGTAGCTGTACTTATATCAGATAAAACAGACTTTAAATCAAAATGGTAAAAAAAAGACAAAGAAGGTCACTACATAATGATAAAGGGATCAATTCAGAAAGATTATATGCATGCAACATCAGAGCACCCAGATTCACAAAGCAAATGTTACTAGAACTGAAGAAAGAGATAGACAGCAATAGAATAACAGCGGGGGATGTCAACATCCCACTCACAGCACTAGACAGATCATTGCAAAAGAAAATTAGAAAGAAGCAATGGACTTAAACTGGACTTTAGACCAAATGAACTGAACAGACATTTACAGAACATTCTTCCCAACAACTGCAGAATATACATTCTTTGAAGCAGCACATGGACCATTCTTCAACATAGAACACATGCTATGCCACAAAACAAGTCTTACCAAATTTTTAAAAAATCAAAATCATATCAAGTATCTTCTCAGACCACAGTGGAATAAAGTGGAAATTAATATGAGGAGGAAATTCAGAAACTACACAAATACATGGAAATTAAACAACATGCTCCTGAATGATAACTGGGTCAACAGAGAAATTAAGACAGAATTAAAACCTTTGAAACAAATGAATATGAAAATACAACATACCAAATCCTGTGGGATATAGCAAAAGCACTACTAAGAGTAAAGTTCATATCATTAAATGCCTACATCATAAAAGTAGAAAGATAACAAAAAAACACTTGAAGGGACTAGAGAAACAAGAACAAACCAAACTCAGCAGGAGAAAAGAAATAGCAAAGATCAGAACAGAAGTAAATGAAATAGAGAAGAAAAAAACAATATACAGGATCAATAAAACAAGAAGTTACTTGTCTGAAAAGATAAAATAAAATTGATAAACCATTAGCTAGAGTAATCAAAAAAGTTCCAAATAAATAAAAGTAGAAATGAAAAAGGAGACAATACAACTGAGACCACAGAAAAATAAAAGATCATCAGACTATCATGAAAAATTATGCTCTCATAAACTGAAAAATTTAGAGGAAACGGATAAAATATTGGAAACATACACCCTTCTAAAATTGAACCAGGAAGAAATAAAACTCCTGAACAGACCAATAATTAGTGGCAAGATTGAGTCAGAATTTAAAAATCTTCCTAGAAATAAAAGCCTGGAACCAGATGTATTCATACCTGAATTCTACTAAACATACAATGAAGAAATAATACCAATCATGCTAAAAATGTTGCAAAAACTTAAGGAGGAGAGAATTCTTCCAAACTTCTTCTACAAGGCCAGAATCACCCTGATACCAAAACCAGACAGGGACACACCAAGAAAAAGAAAACTACAGGACAATATCACTGATGAACATAGATGTAAATATTTTCAACAAAATACTAGCAAATTGAATCCAACAGCACATCAAAAAGATGATACGCAACTATCAGTTGGGTTTTATACCAAAGATACAAGGATGGTTCAACATATCCACGTCAATAAATGTGATATGTAACATAAACATAATTAAGAAAATAAACCTTATGATCTCAAAAGATGCAGAGAAAGGATTTGGTAAAATTCAGCATTGCTGCATGATAAAAATCCTCAAAAAACTAGGCATAGAAGTCACATATCTCAAAATAATAAAGGCCATATAGAACAGTTCCATAGCCAACATCATACTTAACAGGGAAAAGTTGAAAGTGTTCCCCTTAAGAATGGAAGAAGACAAGGATGCCCATTTTTACCACTTTTATTCAACATAGTACTGGAAGTCCTTGCCAGAGCAATCAGACAAGAGAAAAAAATAAAAGGGATCAAAATTGGAAAAGAGTAAGTCAAATTATCCCTGTTTGTTGATGATATGATCTTATATGTGGAAAACCCTAAAGAGTCCACCAAAAACCTGTAGATTTGATAAATGAATTCAGTAAAGTTTCAGGATATAAATCAATGTACAGAAATCAGTAGCATTTTTATACACCAATGATCTAGCCAAGAAGCAAATCAAGAAGGCAATCTCATTTACAATATCTTCCAAAAACATACCTAGGAATAAATGTAACCAAGGAGATAAAAGTCCTCTACAAGGAAAACTATAAAACACTGAGGAAGAAACTGTAGATAAAGCAAACAAATGAAAAACCATATCATGCTTATGGATTAGAAGAGTAATATTGTTAAAATGACCACACTCCCAAAGCAATCTATAGGTTCAATGCAATACCTATCAAATTACCTAAGTCATTTTTCACAGAATTAGGAAAAAAAATTCTAAAGTTTATATGGAACCAAAAAGGTGCCTGAATAGCCAAAGCAATCTTGAGCAAAAAGAACAAAACTGAAAGTATCACATTGTCTGACTACAAGTTATACTACAAAGCTGTAGTAACCAATACAGCAATGGTACTGATATAAAAGTAGACACAGAGATCACTGGAACATAATATAGAACCAAGAAGTAAAGCCACATACAGCCAACTGATCTTTGACAAGGTTGATAAGAACATGCCCTGGGGAAAGGACATACTATTTAATAAATGGTGTTGGGAAAATTAGATTGCTGTATGCAGAAGAATGAAACTGGACTCCTATTTCTCACCATATACAAAAATTGACTCAAGATGAATCAAAGACCATAATGTAAAATCTGAAACTATAAAAATTATAGGAGAAAACCTAGGTAAATCTCTTCTGGATATTGGTCTAGGCAAATAATTCATGACTAAGGTCTCAAAAGCACAGGGAATAAAACCAAAAATATACAAATGAGACTTAATTGAACTACATTTCTGCACACCAAAAGAAATAATCAACAGAATGAACAAACAACCTGTGGAATGGGAGAAAATGTGTGCACACTATACATTTAACAGAGACTGATATCCAGAATTTACAAGGAACATAAACAATTTAACAACAACACAACCACAAATAACCCTATTAAAAAGTGGGCTATGGATATGAATAGATGATGTTCCAAAGAGTACAAACAAATGTCTAAGAAGCATATGGAAATTGCTCAACAACACTAATCATCAGAGGAATGCAAATTAAAACCACAATGATGCAATATCATCTTTCACAAATATAATGGCTATTATTAAAAACACATAAAATAACAGATGTTGGCAAGGGTATGGAGAAAAGAAAATTCTTATATATTGTTGGTGGGAATGTAATTTAGTGCAACCTTTATGTAAAACAGTATGGAGATTTCTCGAAGAACTTAAATAGAACTGTCATATGATCCAGCAATCCTACTACTGGGTATCTACCTAAAGGGAGATAACTCAATATATTAAAACATACCTGCACTTGCATGTGTATTACAGCACTATTCACAATAGCAAAGACATAGAATTAACCTAAGTGTTCATCAATGGAGGACTAGATAAAGAAAACATGGTATACATGCACAATGCAATGCAATACTGCTCAGCCATGAAAAAGAACAAAATCCTTTTTTTTTTTTTTGCAGAAATATGGACGGAACTGGAGGCTGTTATCTAAAGTGAAACAACTAGACACAAAAAGACAAATACTGCATGTTCTCACTTATAAGTGGGAGCTAAATAAATATAATGTGTACACATGGAAGCAGAAGTGGAGTGATGGACAATTGAGACTCAGAGCGTTGGGAAAGTGGAAACAGGGTACATGATAGGAGGTTGCTTGGTGGTTACAATATACGTAGCTTCAGTGATAGATGCACTGAAGACCCTGAATTCACTTCAATGTGATGTATCAATGTAGTAAAATTGTACTTTTAATCCACGAATATATATACAAATAAAAAGTAAATGAAAAAATATATTTGAAAGGACCTATATATAAAAGGAAAATTTTAAAAGCTACAAACATGCTGAAAAAAGATCTGAGAAGTTGCTATGCTTTCAATCAAAGCTCATCCCTAAAGTCAGTTCAAGCATGGATAAGTGTGGAAGGAGTTTCTCTGAATAGAGAAAATCTGAAAAGACTGAGAGAATGTTTTATTCTGAGGGTGGTCTGTTTTTTGTTCTTTTGATGTTTTAACTCCTGGCATTGAAGGAAATATCCATCAAATATTAATCACACACATACTAAGGAAATAACCATACATAGCAATGCATATAGTATTTACAAACATAGTTTGCCAAAGTCACTAAACAAAAAGATATTACTATAACCTTTCACAACAACAACAACAACAAAATACCAAACCCTGAGAAAAGTGGATAATCTGGTTTCCAGATTTACCACATTATAATATTCAAATATCCAGTTTTCAACAAAAATAAACAAAAGGCATATTTTTTAAAAAGCAAAGTATGGCTTATTCAAAGAAATAAAATAAAGTTACAGAAGCCATACCCGAGGAAGTCCAGGCATTGAACTTACTAGAAAATTCCTTTAAAATAACTGTGTTAAATATGCTCAAAGAGCTAAGGAAAACATGAATGAAGAACTAAAGGAATAAGGAAAACAACATATAAACAAAGTGAAACTATAAAGGGATAAGAATTATAAAAAGAAACCAAACAAATTCTAGAGCTGAAAATTGCAATAACTAAAGTGCAAAATTCCTAAGTGAAGTTCAAGGGCAGATCTGAGCAGGAAGAAAAAGAAAGCAGTGAACTTGAAGATAAGACAACTGAAATTATTGAGTCTAGGGAGAGAAATAGAAGAGCAAAGAAAAGTAAACCAAGCCTAAGGGACCTATGGAACACCATCAAGTGGAACAACATGCACAGTATAGAAGTTCCAGGGCTCAGAAATAAGAGCTATCAACTTCCCAAATTCCAGGAAAGATATGGATATACATATCTAAGGTCAAGAAACTTGACCTTAGTAGGATAAACTAAAAAAGATCCACATTGCCATATTTTAATTAAACTGTTGAAAGACAAAGATAAAGAAGAAATTGTGAATACAGCAAGAGAGAAGTGACTCATCACATACAAGAGATTATCAATAAGAAAAGCACTTTATGTTCCATGTGAAATCATGGAGGCCATAAAACAAGGGATTACATATTCATGTGCTGGATAAAAACCCCAAACTGTCAACTAAGAATTCTATATATGTCAAAACTATCCTTCAAAACCAAGGGATAAATTAAGACATTCCCAGATCAACAAAAGCTGAAAGAATCCATATCTCTACAAATGCTTTAAAAAAATGCTAAATGGATTCCTTCAGCAGAATACACAACAAAAAACCCAAACAACTCTATTAAAAAATGGGCAAACTTCTTGAATAGACATTTCTCCAAAGAAGATATGCAAATGCCCACTAAGCACATAAAGAGATGCCTCAACAGCACTAATCATTAAGAAAATGCAAATCTAAACCACAATGTGATACCACTTCATACCTACTAGGATGGCTAGATTAAAAAACAAAACAACAGAAAAGAACAAGTGTTGGCAAGGGTTTAGAAAAATTGAAAGCTTTGTGCATTGCTGGTAGGAATGTAAAATGGTGCAACCACTGTGCAAAACATTATGGTGGTTCCTTAAAAAATTAAACATAGAATTACCATATGATACAGTAATCTCATGTATATATATATACACAAAACATTTGAAAGTAGGCACTTGAACAGATATTTGTATATCGATGTTCATAGCAGCATTATTCACAATAGCCAAAACATGGAAACAACTCAATGTATATCAAAGAATAAATGAATAAGCAAAATGTGATATATACATACAATGGAATATTATTTAGCACAAAATAGAAAAATTCTAATACATTTTACAATATGGACAAACTTTGAACACATTATGTGAAGTGAAAGTAGCTAAACACAAGGAAAATTATTTAATAATTCCACTTATATCAGCTTCCTAGAATATTAAATTCATAGAGAAGGGAAGATTAGTGGTTATCAGGAGTTGTTGGTAGCAGGGAATGAGTAGTTATTTTATAATGGGTACTGATTTTCAGTTCTAGAGATGGTAGTGGTGACAGTTCTGGAGATGTGTAGTGGTGACAGTTACAAAACAATGTGAGTGTTCTTAATGCCACCAAATTTTATACTTGAAAATTATTAAAATGATAAATTTTGTGATATATATATTAAAAACCAGAATAAAAAAGTAAACATAGATATATAGATAATGAGGGTATGACAGGAATGACTGACAAGCCAAGGATCAGAAGGTTCAAGCCCACATTTGAGAATGTTCAGGAAATGCCTTTAAAAAGATGTCTGTGAACAGAAACTTTTCTAAAGAAGACAGAATAATGGCCAGCAAACATATTAAAAAATGCTCAACATCGCTAATCATTAGAGAGATGCAAACCAAAACCACAATGAGATATGATCTAATCCCAGTGAGAATGGCCAGTATCAAGAAATCCCAAAACAACAAATGCTGGCGAGGATGTGGAGAGACACGAATACTCTTACACTGCTGATGGGAATGCAAATTAGTGCAACCTTTGTGGAAAAGAATTTGGAGATATCTCAAAGAGCTAAAAATAGAAATACTATTCGACCTGGAGATAGCATTTTTAGGCATCTACCCAAAAGAGCATAAGACATTCTATTATAAAGACATCTGCACCCAAATGTGTATGGCAGCACAATTCACTATAGCACGGACGTGGAAACAACCCAGGGGCCGGCAATTCATGAGTGGATTATTAAAATTTGGTATAAGTTCACAATAGAATATTACTCTATTCTAAGAAAAGACAGCAAGCTAGCACCGCTTATATTATCCTGGATTGAGCTTAAGCCCATTATCCAAAGTGAGGTGACACAAGATCAGAATAATGGGCTCCATATGTACTCACCATCAAATTGGTACTGACTGATTAACACTATGGTGCTCAAAGGGGGGTGGTGTTCAACGGGGATTTGGGGGCGGGAGGGGTAGTCCCACATCTGTAGGATGTGCTGAATATTGTGGCAGGGAAGGGCATACCTCTAACTCTTGCTAGGGAGAGGCAAAGATATAAAATGTAACGAAAATGTTAAGAAAAAAAGAAAAACATTTGTCGGGTGTGGGGCAGGTGGGAGGGGGATGGAGGGGATGGGTATATACATACATAGTGAGTGTGATGCACACCATCTGGGGGATGGACATGCTTGAAGC
The DNA here is from genome assembly GCA_008086735.1 of Cheirogaleus medius. Taxonomy (NCBI): domain Eukaryota; kingdom Metazoa; phylum Chordata; class Mammalia; order Primates; family Cheirogaleidae; genus Cheirogaleus; species Cheirogaleus medius. The sequence goes on along the minus strand of VBSM01000656.1, from coordinate 1,583,626 downwards.
ACTGCCTCGAGGGGGGAGGGGAGAAAAGGGCAATGTATGGAACCTTAACGATTGTATCCCCATAATATTCTGAAATAAAAAATAAAAATTAAAAAAATGTCTGTGTAGTCTAGTTTATGCCCCATTATTTTCTACTTTCTCATTAGATCATCTATGAAAATATAGAAAAGGTAGAGAATTTAGAAAACTCATAATAATGAAAAAACACTGAAAATATATGTTGGAATATAGAAAGAAGGTCTACTAACCTAGGGTCTGCTCACCATCCACTGGAAGAAGACTTCCAGATAGTGTCAAACATAAATACTGATGAACAAAAAACTTAAATTCTCTTTTCCAAAGGTAGAAATATCTGATTTGGAAGTAGTTATCACAATTGATATATATATATATCAATTATAACACAATTGATTGATATATATCAATTATGATATATATGTGCACACATCCATTTGCAGAATCATTTCACAGTATTTTCTTATTTTTAATTAGTTAAAATAAATAAGCTTATGCACACAAATCAGTGGCTGCAAAATGGGTTTTTACTTAAAACAAAAAACTCAGACCTAAAATTGGTAAGGTGCTTTGAGTTAGGCAACAGACACTGGAATAGATATCCAAGGTCAATCATGATATTGACAGCTAGTTCTCTACCATTCAAATACTAATCTTGATAAAGGCAGAGTATGGCATAATCCATAGGCCACACATCTGGTATCTGTCCTTGAGAGTGTGGTTTTCACTAATATAATGTTGTACATCAAATCAGAAATGTGAAGAACACAGGTGGTAATGAAGGCTAGTAAATATAGTTTTTCATATGTATGTATGTGTTTTTCCTATCATAGTGTCTGAAAAACAACTAGGAGTAGTAGAAGATTGAAGAGCTTTACAACATAAATGTATTTGTTACCTCAGAAGTTGAGCTAGGAGCTAACTACATGAATCTTTCTTACAATTTAAAGTCCAATTTTAGGGATGCCATGTATTTGTTTATTTTGTGTACCTAAGCTTGTTTATTTTAACTACTTAAAAAATGAGAAAATACTGTGAGGTGATTCTGTAAATTGGTGTATGTCTGTGTGTGTGTGTAGGTACAGTGATAATTGCTTCCAACTCAGATATTTGTGTATTTGTAAAAGGGAATTTCAGTTTTTTTATTCATCAGTATTTATGATTGAGACTATCTGGAAGTCTTCTCCCATTGGACAGTAACCAGGTCCAAGGAAAGATAAAGGAAAATATTTACAAGGACCTGTGGAAAATTGTTTAAAATTCCCTATGTTTTGCTTTTTCAACATTAAATTAGTAAGATATAGTCTTTTTTTTCTTTTCCTTTCTTTTCTTTCTGTTTGTTTGTTTTGGTGGAATCATTCTTGCTCTGTAACCCAGGCTGGAATGCAGTGGTGTGATCATAGCTCACTGTAACATCACACTCCTTGGCTCAAGTCATCCGCTCACCTCAGCCTTTCAAGTAACTGGGACTACAGGCATATGCCACACTGCCCGGCTAATATTTTTGTTATTTTTTGTAGAAACTGAGTTTTGCTACATTGCCAAGGCTGTTCTTGAACTCCTGGCCTCAAGCAATGCTTCTAGCTTGTAACCCCAAAATGCTGGGGTTACAGGTATGAGTCACCATGCCTCTCCAAGAAGACATAGTCTTTTAGGCACAAGTTTATGGCATCAAAGGAAAAAAAAGCTTAATGAGCTGAGCATTAAGATGATGCATACCTGTGGTACCAGTTACTCAGGAGGCTGAAGACTAAGGATCACTTAAATCCCAGAGTTCAAGGCTACAGTGCACAATTATCAGGCCTGTGAATAGTCATTGCACTCCAGGCTTGGCAACATAGCAAGATCGCATATGTAAAAAATAAAAAAATATATATTGAATGAAAATCAAAGAAATGAAAAGAGATAGATAACATTACAAACATACAAGGAGATGCAAATGCATTCTCAATGGTTAAAAAGAACAAAATCAATACACAGAAATCAGAGGCATTCATACATGCCAACAACAGAAAATGTGAGAACCAAATCAAAGACTCAATTACCTTCAAAATAGAAACAAAGAAAATAAAGTACCTAGGAATATATTTAACTAAGGAGGTAAAAGACCTCTACAGGGAGAACTATGAAACACTGAAGAAGGAAATAGCAGAGGATATAAACAAGTAGAAGAATATACCATGCTCATGGGTAGGCAGAATCAACATTGTTAAAATGTCTACACTACCCAAAGTGACTTACAGAGTCAATGCAATCCCTATTAAAATACGATTATCATTTTTAAGAGATATAGAAAAAGTAATTTTACACTTCATATGGAACCAGAGAAGACCCCATATAGCAAATGCAATCCTAGGCAATAAAAACAAAAGGGGAGGTATCAATTTACAAGACTTCAAAGTATACTACAAGGCTATAGTAATTCAAATAGCTTGGGACTGGCACAAGAAAAGGGACATTGACCAGTGGAACAGAACGGAGAACCCAAATATAAAACCATCCTCATATAGCCAACTAATCTTTGACAAAGCAGAAAAAAACATACACTGGGGAAAAGAATCCTTATTCAATAAATGGTGCTGGGAAAATTGGATAGCCACATGTAGAAGACTGAAACAGTATCCACACCTCTCAACTCTCACAAAAATCAACTAACAATGGATAACAGATTTAAACCTAAGGCATGAAACCATAAGAATTCTAGAAGAAAATGCTGTAAAAACTCTTATAGACATTGGCCTAGGCAAATAATTTATGAAGAAGACCCCAAAAGCAATCACAGCAACAACAAAAATAAATAAATGGGACCTGATCAAATTAAAAAGCTTCTGCACAGCCAAAGAAACTGTCAAGAGAGCAAACAGACAACTCACAGAATGGGACAACATTTTCGCAAGGTAAACATCCGATAAAGGGCTGACAACTAGAATCTATTTAGAACTCAGGAAAATCAGCAAGGAAAAATCAAACAACCCTATCAAAAAGTGGGCAAAGGACATGAACAGAAATTTTTCAAAAGAAGACAGAATAATAGCCAACAAACATATGAAAAAATGCTCAACATCTCTAATCATCAGGGAAATGCAAATCAAAACTGCAATGAGATATCATTTATCTCCAGTAAGAATGACCTTTATCAAAAAGTCCCCAAACAATAAATGTTGGCGTGGATGCAGATAGATAGGAACACTCCTACACTGCTGGTGAGACTGCAAACTGGTTCAGCCTCTGTGGAAAGCAATATGGGGATACCTTAAAGCGATACAAGTAGATCTACCATTTGATCCAGCAATTCCATTACTGGGCATCTACCCAGAAGTACAAAAGTCACTCTATGAAAAAGACACCTGCACTCGAATATTTATAGCAACACAGTTCACTATTGCAAAGTTGTGGAAACAACCCAGGTGCCCATCAATACATG